>CAUYUJ010005136.1:0-10000 GCA_963575745.1 Prorocentrum cordatum | reverse complement strand
GCGGTCTTGGGGCCGTTTGGAGCATTTTGGGAGCCATCTTGAGCCAGCTTGCGCTATCTGAGCCATCTTGGAGGTCATCTTGGGCTCTCTGAGGTCGCTCAGGGGCCTCTTGGGGGCCTCTCGGGTGCCTCTTGGGGCCCTCTTGAGACCCTCTTGGGGTCCTTGGGGCTCTCTTGGGGCTCTCTTGGGAGCCCTGGAGCGCCTCTTGGGGCCATCTTCGACGCTATCGATCAAAGGAGGGAGGGTCCTGATCGAGGCCCGCCAGGGTGTCAAAAATTGGCCCTCCCAGGGTCCGAAAAAGGACCCTCCGACCACCCGCGACCCCCCCCCAAAAAGTCCAGGGTAGGGGGTAGGCAGAGGGGTCAAGAGTCTCCCTCCCCGCCCGCAAGCCGTCTCGCTCACTCCCACCCGCCCTCCCAACACATACGTAGCACCCGAGCCTGGCCTGAGCCGTAGCACATGCAGCAGTCGTCTTTGGATGGCCAGCTACTGGGGGCCAATCCGCCGCCGCCGCCGCCGCCGCCCGCCGCCGCCGGCGCCGCGCCGCCGCCGCCGCCGCCGCTGTCCGCCGCTGTCTGCCGCCGCCGACCAATCGCTGCCGCCGCGCCGCCGCCGCCGCCGGCCCCCCTGCCAAATCGCCGCCCCGCAGCCACCGCTGCTGCCGCAGTCGCTGCCGCCCGCTCGCCGCCGCCGCCACCGCCGCCGCCGCCGCCGCCCCCGCCGCCGCCGCCGCCCCCGCCGCCGCCACCGCCGCAGCTGCCACAGCCGCTGCCCCCGCCGCAGCCGCCGCAGCCGCCGCCGCCGCCAAGCGTACTCTGTATTGTTTTTTTGTCAGGGATGGTGGGGGGAGGCCGCATCGGGTTCGCTGCGCATGCTCCGAATTTGGAGACAGAGTGTGTTTTGTATGGTTTTTTACTAGGTATGGTGGGGGCAGAGTGTTTTGTACTGTTTTTTACAAGGGATGGTGGGGGGGTGCCCGCATGGACCTGGGTTGGCTCCCAGTCGCCTGGGGGAGGGGGTGTATATTCATAGGGAACTGTAATAAACCCTTGCCCAAAAGGGAAGAGGGTTTTTTTTGGAAGAGGAAGAAAGACATCGTTAGACCACCTACGCCAGGAGGACTGGTGGGAGAGAATTTATGCGAAGCGGCGACGAGGGAGGCGACGGGGCGGCGCCGGCGACCACGGAGCCGCCAGACCGACTGTCAGGCCCAGACGATGGGCGGCGACGAGGCGGCGACGGGGCGTCGCCAGCGACCACGGAGCCGCCAGACCGACGGCCAGGCCCAGACGACGGGCGGCGACGAGGCGGCGACGGGGCGGCGACGGCGACCACGGAGCCGCCAGACCGACGGTCAGGCCCAGTTCCTTAGAACAGAAGTAGGACTCCCTAAGTGCAAACACTGTTTGGGAAAGAAGTGGCACGCATAGCAACGCAAATCGCACCTCCAGCAAGGACGGTGTTCACATCGACTCTTGCTCTCTCTTTCTCCCCGAGTGCCTCCACGAGATCCAGCCGGCTGCGGCAAACCCAACCACCATCCCCGCGAAGCATCACATTGCAGGAAGAGGAGGAGGATGAGGAGGAGGAGGAGGAGGCGGAGGAGGAGGAGGAGGAGGAGGAGGACGCAAGCTGCCGATCTCCCCCGAACAAGAGCAGGACGCAGGCTGCCGATCTCCCCCGAGCAAGCTCGACATGAGCATCGAGGAGGCCTTTGGGCAGCAGCATCACGATGCTGCAGCGGGGCGTGGCCGTAGCGTTGGATAGGTGCCGTGTTGCTGGGGCCCTTTCGGGGTCTTCCATCGCTCAGGGCCTAACGACTTCTGCTGTCCCTCGACTCGCGCTGGAGCGGCCACGACCTGCAACACTTTTCCCTACAGATCTCCAGATTGATTTGGACTTGCGTGGATTTGTTGGCACTCACCCCGATTTATCCCCCCCTTCCGCATCGCCGATTTGCGAAACGTCGTCAAGGCCTTAGGGACTCCGTGGGGAGCTTCCGGAGGGCCTGCTGGGGCCCTGTCTGGGGGTGCCTGGGCCGTCCTGGGCGCCCCGGTGCTGCCGATCACTCCCGAGACCATCCCCGTGGCCCTCTGGCCAGGTCTCGGGTCCATCTTCGAGCCCTCCTGGGGCGGAGTACTTCCTCTTCGCCTCCGTCTTTCTTCTGCCCTCGGGCAATCCTCGTCCCCTTCCCCTCCCTCTGCCCCTTCCTCCACCCTTGTTCTCTTCCTCCTCTAGTTACCAGCGAATGCAGCCAATTCCGCCTCCTCCTCCTCCTCCTCCTCCTCCTCCTCCTCTACCTCCTTCCCCTCTTCCTCCTCCTCCTCCTTCTCCTCTACCTCCCTTCCTCCTCCTCCTCCTCCTCCTCCTCCTCCTCCTCCTTTTACTCCTCCTCCTCCTCCTCCTCCTCCTCCGCCTCCTCCTCCTTTTACTCCTCCTCCTGCTCCTCCTCCTCCTCCCCCTCGTACTCCTCCTCCTCTTCCTCCTCCTCCTCCTCCTCCTCCTCCTCTGGGACTACCGTGGCCGCGCTCCTCCGAAGAGGCCAGAGCCTGAAGTACATGCTGTCGGCGATGTACCGGAAGGCTCTCAGCGTGCAGGCCTGCCGCAGCTCCGCCCCCTCCTGGAGGTCCTCTTGGAATCATCCTGGGGCGTCTTTGGGGCTTCTTGGACCATCTTGAGGACATCTTGCGCCGTCTTGGAGCCATCCTGGACTGTCTTGGAGGCTAGTGGCCTTCGGCCCATTCCACCACCTCCTGGGAGGCCTCTCGGAAGTCCTTTCGAGGCGGTTTCTGGTTGGCTTTGGGGCCTCGGGGGCCTCTCTTGGGGCTTCCGGGGGCCTGATTCCTTGGAGTCATGTTCGTGTCCTCTGTCCTTTCACTTTGCCCGAAACGATCCACCAACTCCTGGACGTCCGTCCCCTCGGCGAGGAGGATCAAATTCTGTCGTGTCACAGTCGGGCTGAAAGTGAAATGGTGTGAGAGGTTAGGGTTCAGAAGGATGCGCGCGAAGGTGGACGGATAGTAGGGATGACGCGCTGGTGGCCACACGGACCAGGAACCGACGACGAAGTTCGTCGTCGGATCGAGTGTGCACCATTTTCTTCGTGACTCGCACCTTGAGCCAAAGTTTACGGACGACGCCGTGTCTGGAGCGGGAGGGGCGTTGCCACTCTTCCCGCGCCACGACGCGGCGAGCCCAGCACACGCTTTCAGCACCGTGCCCTGCTGTCAATCCTGTGCTGCCTCACGGCCACAAATAGATGCATGGGCCGGTGCCGAAAAAATGGGCGGGCCAGCCCACCCGAATGCGTAGCTTACACAAGCAAGTCTCCGAGAAACATCCTATCCTACTTCGTGGGATTGTTACTTCTGTACAGTATTGCTTCTGGGGGAACGCTAACTCTGCAGTACTTCCCCCATCATGTATCCCACGTCGTGGGATTGTGCAGTCTCTATTGCATGGGGAACATCTTCGTGATAGGAACTGGGTTTCTCTACCCTTTACATGGTATCTACCATGCAAAATTGGATTCTGGGAAAAGCTCTGACATAGCCGGTGACCTTTTGGAGGCCGCCGAAGGCCGTGGAAGGTCACCGGCCGAGAAGGGGAACAAAAACACAACATCACATCACACGATGCTTTGCCGATGCTCCCCTGTCCCACGGATTCGGGCCTCTCGGGGGCCTCCTGGAGCCTTCTTGTGACTCCTTGGGGGCCTGCTGGCTGTCTCAGAGGTTGTCTTGGGGCGGAGAGCTCAAAATGTTGCCTCTCTTCGGCCTCTCTTGCCCCGTCCTTGGGGCCTCTCAGGCCGTCTTGGGGCCCTCTTGGGCCATCTGAGAGCCCCCTTGGGGGCCTCTTGGGCCGTCTTGGGGCGATCTTGGGGGCCTCTTGGCCGCCGTGGAATCCTTTTGAACAAACTTATGGAACGTCAATGATTTTGGCCTCCCGGGGCCCTCCTGTGGGGCCTCTTGGAGCCCGCCCTCGTGGGCGCCTTGGGGGCCTTCATCTTGGGCGGTCTGGATGCCATCTTGGGAGTCCTGGAGCGGTTTTCGGGCGACACGGGGCGGTCTTCGACCGTCTTGGGGGGGGGGCTGTGGTGCCCTCTTGACCCGTCTTGGGGCCCTCTTGGCTCCGACGAAAAGATCTGACGAGAACGCGCGACGCGCCCCGTGAGATCGGGGAATTTTGGGTCCGGGCCCGTCCATATTCGTCCGTCCAGGACCAGGGCTGGGAGGTTCGGGAAATTTGTGGGCTCTCCAGGCCGTGCCTCGGGGCACGGTGGCGGATACAGTGGAGACCCATACCAAAAAACACCCGGCTTGTCTCCAGGGTGCCCTGGGTTTCTTGGGTTTCGATGGTATGTCTATAGCAAGCGTGACGTTCCCACACCAAAAATCAATGGACGTCCTAGGTTCTCAGGGTTGGGTTTCTTGTGGACGGTTTCTTGTGGTCGAGCTCCTACTGTACCATTTTTTGTTCCTCTACTTCTTGCCCCCACGTGCCCCTCCGCCTTTGGTCCCAGCCCTCGGCCCTGCGGGTGCTTTCAGGCCTTTTTTCGAGATCCACCCCTGAAGCGTTTCCGGCAACCCCAACGCTGTTCCACAGCAGAGCCGCCAGACCTGTGTCAGAGCATTTTTCTATGCGTTTTTTTTTTTTTTTTTTTTTTTTTTTTTTTTTTTTGTTTTTTTTTTTTTAAAAAAAAAATGTGTTATTTTCTGGTGTCACTCTCTCTCTCTCTCCTTCCGAGGCGATATACACATGGATATTGATGGATATGGATATGGGTATGGACATATATATATATATATAGATATGCTTACTCGTCCCCCACTGGCCTGGGGCCCAAATATATCCATATCCGCCGCCCGCTGGGGTGCCAGGACGTCGCTTCCCCGGCGGTGGTCATGCATAATATGCGCCTCGCATTCCTGTCCCCGCTCCGGTTGCTGCTGCTTGCTCCTGCTCGTCGTGGTTGTCGTCGGCGCTTCTTGGAGGGCACACCAACTATACACTTGCACCGATCCTGGCCAGGCCGATCCTGGGCCCAGGATCGGTGTCTATGCATTCTGCCCAAGGCAGGAGGGCGTATACGGTAGACTCTCGTCGTGTCGACCGGCGGCGACCCCGCCGCTGGCGTTCAACTTTGATCGCCGCCTGCGACCCATAATCGGCCCTGCGTTGAACGATTTGGCGTTTCTGAAGCGGCCGATCGTTCAAGGTTGAGCGATTCCCACGGTGTCAGAAACCAACGCCGGGGTCGACACGACGCGAACCTGCCGTACACCGATCCTGGGCCTAGGGTGATCCTGGTCAGGATCGGTGTTGGTGTATACTCAGGGGCAGCCAAGAGGGGGGGGTGATGACTAGGGGGGGTGGATCTCATGGCGGGGGCCATGATATCTCCTCAGATTTCGTGGCGCCTCTTCTTATTTCATTACGTCCCCAGCCCCCCCCCCCCTTGGCCGCGCACGTGTCGCCGGTCATGATTTGCGCCCCCCCCCTCGTGGACGCCCCCCTCTTGGCCGCCCCCGATATACGTAGTTGGTGCCTTTCGATCCTCCTATCCGGAGCACGGCAGCCGTGCCAGCCGCGGACCGGGGCCTCCAGAGGGGAGAGGCCTCACGAGCCCTCTTCTGTCAGGAGGGGAAGAAGCACACAGACACAAGTCATCGTCGCCCCCAGGAGAACATGGGAAAATATTGGAAATGTGGGGGGGATGCGAAAACGCAGAAGATAATTGCGAACATAAGGGGAATCCTGGGATTTGCGTCTATGGTTTGTGTGCCCCAGGGCCCTTCATTATCGCACCCCCTCGTGCTGCTGCTGCTGCTGCTCGCCGCCGTCGTCCTCATGGTTCCCCCGGTTTTCCGCTTCCTCCTCCCTTCTTTCTCGTCGAACCGGTGCTTCTTGACTTCATAGTCTGTTCAATGTGAAGATCGTTGCCGGCATCTGTCATCACAGGTTTGCCCTGACCGTTGGTGGGTTGGCCTTCCACCTCATTCAGGTGGCCCGCCGCCCTCAAGGTTTCGTAATCCGCCAGTGTCCTTCCTTCTTCCTCATCCCTCCTCTTCCTCCCCCGTCCTCCTCCTCCGCGCACTCCCGCGCGCGCCCTCCTCCTCGCTCGTCCTTGTCCTTGTCCTTGTCCTTGTCCTTGTCCTTGTCTTTGTCCTCCTCCTCCTTCGCTCCTTTCTCCGCTGCGCCTCCCAGGCAGGCCGGCAGTTTGCGCATGCCCCCCCGTGGGCTCCCCACGCGTCGGGGTCCGCGTGGGCGAGTTTGGAGCCGCGACGACTCTGCAGGCGCCGCCCTAGCCCTGCCGCACCGCCCACGTAGGCTGTTTCCTTATACACGCTCGCGGTGCCACGGGTTCTCGAGTTTGGGGCAACGTCTTCCGTCCAGACGACTTCGGCACTCCAGGTGGCAGTCCCGTCCTTTCCTGCGCCTTCTCCCCCTCCTCCTCCTCCTCCTTCTCCCTTTGCCCCTGTCTTACTTTTCCTCTCTTTCCTCCTGTTCCTCCATTTCCTCCCTATCATTTCCTTTCCTTTCATTTCCTATCCTTTCCTTTTCTTCTTTCCTCCCCCCTTTCCTTCCCTTTTTCCAGTCCTTCTCCCTGTCCTCCCTCTCCTCCCTTCCCTCTCCTCCCTTGCCTCCCCTTCCTTTCCTCCCGTCCCTCTCCTCCCTTCCCTTTCCCTTCCCTTTCCCTTTTCCTTTCCTTTCCCTTTCCTTTCCCTCCCCTGCCCCTGCCTGAGCCGTGCCGGGGGGGGGGAGGGCAGTCGCCCTGGGTCGAGAGCCCGAGCTCGCAGGGGTCGGGCATCCTCGCGCCGGAGGCGGGGCCTCGGAGGAGGAGGGGGAGGAGGCGGAGGCGGAGGAGGAGGAGGCGGAGGAGGAGGAGGAGGAGGGGGAGGAGGAGGGGGGGGGGCGTGGGGGGGGGGGGGGCGACGAGTGGAGGAGGAGGATGAGGCGGAGGGGGAGGAGGAGGAGGGGAGGAGGAGGAGGAGTGGGGCGGAGAAGGGGGAGGGGGAGGGGCTGAGGGGGAGGAGGCCGGAGGCGGAGGAGGAGGTCGTGAGGGGGGGAAGGGGGGCGACGAGTGGGGCGGGGAGGGGGGGGGGGGGGGGGCGGGCGGGGGGGGGGGGAGTAGGCGGGCCGGCCTGAAGAGCTGGTCTCTGGGAGCTCGCTGTGTTTCTTCTCGCCCTGCTCCGATGCCGTGTTTTTTTTTGCTTTCCTGGTTTGGTTGATTGTTGTTGTTTTTCTATATCCTGTGGCGGGCCTCCGGGGACCCAGAGGCCTCCGGGGATCTCCAGATCGGGACGATGGACATGGGTACGGGAAGAATGGGTACGATGCCCTACAGCAGTCCCTGTTCATTCTGAACAGGACTCTCTGTCTGCGCCGCGGCGGACTATGTTTACTGAGGACAAGGAGTTGTTTACCCAGCAGCGGCCGCTGTCGGTCTTGGACAGCATTTGTGTTTGGGCATTGTACCTTGAGTAGGGCCGAGGGTCAGAGCGCCTTCCTCTGCAGGACCACCAAAACAGGGACGTCAAGGTGGTCCAACCCCTCGCCGGTTAAGCCGACGAAGATGTGCAATATCCAACCGTTCGCTTGATGTCCAACGTTTGCTTGACGCTGGGTGTGGTGCATCAACTTCTGCTTGACCGAGCAGGCTGGTTGTGCCCCTTGACGTTAGTTACTCGTTCGAGGTGTTCTGCAGACCTGACCCCCCAGATCTGTTCCAATTGTACAACTTTTTTCGCACCCATCTCGGGCGTCCAAGCCAGAGACTTCCAGGGAACCTCTGGAGGCCCTCGGGGACCTCCGCAGACCCCCGGGGGGCCTCCAGGCACCTCCGAGGAGGGCCCCCCCTCTTCGGGGCCAGGCCGGCCTGCGCCCGTTTTTTTGTGTTTTTGTTTGTGTTGTTTAAAGTATATTTGGCATTGCTTTGATTTGTTATTACCACTATTATTAGTATTCGTATTATTATTTGTAGTATTATGGTTATGATGATTATGATGATTATTATGATTCTTCTTCTTCTTCTTCTTATTATTATTATTATTATAATTATTATTAGTGTTATTACTATTATTATTATTATTATTATTATGAGTACTATTATTATTATTCTCAATATCATTATTACGATCGTTATTATTATTCGTATTTTGACAAACGTATAAAGCAAATAATTAAAACCAAGATATATGTGTATACATATATATATATATATATATATATACATACACAAAGATCGGCTGCTGCCCAGCTTTGGGCTCGAGCCCACTCGGCGGCCGCGCTGGGATCGGCCGCCCACTCGACTGCACTCTTCGCGGCCGAATGGGCTCAGGGAGGAGCCCCTGAGATCTGGTCGCCCGAGTCTTTCCACACCGGGCGATGTCGCTCCGTTTTGGAGCCCCCGGGGCCCTCTCAGATCGTTCCGACGACGACGACGACGACGCGGCGCCGTCCTCGCGCGGCGGCGCGAGTGGCCACTGGCGCGGCGGGTGCGCGCAGGGCCCTCAGGACGGCCGGGCGGGGCCCGCGATCGATGCGGTTCGAGATCTGCCGCAGAAAGTCACCACCCACCAGACCACCCCAACCCAACCCGAAGGCCTCACTTTGCCCTCCCTTTCCAGTGGGGGGGAGGTCGGGGAGCATTTGGAAAACACATACGGAACCCGTACCCGCCGCCCAACCCGAAATTCGGGTCTTCGGGTTGGGTTGGGGTAGTCTGGTAGGTGGTAGGGAGTCAGAAATATGGGGTCGAGGGTTCCCGTCGCGGTCTTTCGCGGTGCAGTGTCTCTTATATACGTGGCGTTGGATCTCAGGGAAGGCATGGCGTGGGAAACCAAGCTAATTATAGGTGTGGGAGCCTGAGCTCAGGGCAGGCCTGAAGTGTTCGAGGTCCCTTTCCTCACTCTTCTCTTCCTCCTTCTCCTCCTTCTCCTCCTCCTCTTCCTCCTCCTCCTGGCTTCTGCCTCTCTTCCCCAGCCGCCTCCTCCTGCTCGTCCCTGATCTTTTCCACTGACCCTGACCTCCATTCTGCACTCCGTCTCGCGCAGGCGACTGGTAAGCACCCGTACATCGACTGCCCCTGATCAGCTTAGAGTCCAGGTAGTTTGGCAGCGCACGCCAAAGGTTTCTGCTTTCAACGAGTGCCGCGTGGTCCCATGCGTCTTTGGCTGCTGCCAGCGTAGGTCGGACGCGCACCGCATCTGTCTACCCCCCTTCCTCTTTTCTCTGAATCATCCTTCTCTTCCTCCTCTTCATCGTCCTCCTCTCTCTTTCTCTACCTCCCTGTTTCTGTCGCTGTTTCTACGCCTCGGCCAGTTTCAGCTGCCCCAGAGATGCGCCAGCCTCGGGCGGGCCAACTGCTCGCAGGTCGGAAGTGGGAGCGCCTTCTCTTCAATCTTGGAGGGGGATTTGAAGGAGGAACGGGGGAGGTGGAGGAGGAGGGATGGGGAGGGAGAGGATGGAGGGGGAAATGGATGAGGTAAGGGACGATGCTGCTGCTGCTGCTGCTGCTACTGATTTTGATGATGGCCCTGGCGATGATGATGAAGATGTTGATGACGATGATGCTGATGATGATGCTGCTGATGATGATAATGATGATGATGATGATGCTGTTGATGCTGATTATGATGATGATGATGCTGATGCTGATGATGCTGATGATGATGATGAGTATGATGATGATGATGACGATGCTGCTGCTGATGATGATGATGATGATGATTGCGATGATGATGATGATGATGATGATGATGATGATGATGATGGTGAGGATGCTGATGATGATGATGATGATGATGGTTATTATTATTATTATTATTGTTATTATTATTATTATGATTGCGATGCTGCTGCTGATCATGCTGCTGATGCTGATGCTGATGCTGATGATGAGACTGATGGTGATGTTCTGATGGATGATGATGATGGGTGATGATGGATGATGATGGATGGTGATGATGTATTATGATGATGATGATGATGCTGATGA
>CAUYUJ010005135.1:41222-63999 GCA_963575745.1 Prorocentrum cordatum | reverse complement strand
CCTTCTCCTCCTCCTCCTCCTCCTCCTCCTCCTCCTCCTCCTCCTCCTACTCTTGGCCCGTTTGCCCCCAGTGCCTCCCTCCTCGCCGCACAAGGTCGTCCTCCTTGTCCCCCCCCCTGCTGTTCCTGCTGCACCTCCTCCGGCTGGTCTTCATGCTCGTCCGAGCTCGAACTTCCCACTCCAGTCGCCGTTCCCCTGGCCATTCCCCCTGGCCGTTCCTCACAGCCATTCCTGCTGCCCCCCCCCCGCGGCCGTTCCCCGCATGCAGGGGCGGCTGAGATCTGCTCGATCGGACCCGGACTGAGGAAGGAGGACGGCGAGGACTTTTGGAGCTCCGCGCACAGCTCCTGCAGAGTGCCGAGGGCACACGCGCGGCAGCTGGGAGGCGGCGCAGCGCGCTGTCAAGCAAAGCGGGGTCACGTCGCGATGACGTCGGCGTTGCTCTCTGACCCCGCGTGGGCTTGAAGAACCGCGGCTTTTCGATATCGCGAACTGCTCGACATCGGCCGATCCTGGGTCACTGGCGGCGTTCATTCTTGAACTACCGCGGTAGAGCTGGCCGAGCCAAAGCGCCGCGAACCCACCGCAGGAGGAGGAGGAGGAGGAGGAGGAGGAGGAGGAGGAGGAGCGGGAGAGACCCCCTGAGCCCTCGGCGGCGGCGGAGCCCGATTTCGGCTCCAGCCAGCCCGCGCGCGCGCGGGGCTGGTCGTCCTCGCGCCTTCCCCTCGTGGCCGCCGCCCTCGCCGCCGTTTTTCCCAGACCTCTGGCGTCGTGCTTGGCCTTGTTCCGCTGGCCTTCGGCCGGGCATGTCCCCCTACTGGAGGATTTTGGACGAAAAATTAAAAACTTGTTAAACATAGAACAAAATAGTCAAACAATACTCGAAAAATCGTCCCTAGACTATTTTTGACTATTTTTGAATATTCCTCCTGTAGAGGGACAAGCCCGACTTAACGCTGGCCCCCAGGAGCTCTCGAGCCCGTCCCCAGGACTGGCGCCCGCGCCGCCGGGGGAATTCTCTGCGAGGGCCTCCTCGGGGCCAGAAAAGCGGGCCTCTGTAGCCAGGAGCACCTCCGCCTGGTTTCGCGACGCCTGGAGGTCTGGGCTGCATCGGGTCCGACGAGCGGGAGCAGATGAAGAAAACATTGCAAAGCCGTTTCGAAGCGTTTCGAGCGGGGCGCGGCCCACAAGAGTGGCAAAGGATGGACCGAGGAGGCAAGGATGCAAGGGTACCCTTGGGAAGGCTGCCCATCCTTACTATGCGGGTTGACTATAAGCATGAACTGTTAACGGTCCGCGCGGATTTCTTGGAACGGCGCTGGCACCCCCTCCCCAGCGCGCGGAGCGCGCCAGGGGCGGCGCCAGAGGCGCCGCCAGGGGGCCACAGCGAAGAAGACAAATCCAGGACGGGGAAAACATCGGTTGAGCAGAAATCCAGGCGCCGCTTCATAAAGGAACAATGCAGAAAAAGGGGAAGACAACAGGCGCACCTCTCGGGCCGTCAAGGTCCCCCTCTGGGGCCCTTGAGGGCCCCTTTAGGAGCCCTGAAGGGTGCCTTTTCTGCAGCCCTCGCTGCCCCCCCATTCTATATCGCGTCCCATATCGCCGCCGGATAAATCGAGACTCTCTGAGATCCGGCGGCTCTGGAGGATGCATCGGGCGTCGCCGCCTTCTCAAAGCGTTCCGGAACGCACTGACGCTCTGAGCACGTTCCGGAACGCTCTGGCACGGACTTCTTCTCGCCCTAGCCCCGCCCGACCATTCCCCATCACCCCCTTTCGTCCGACCAATTGTCAACAACGGCGACGGCGGCGGCGAGGTAGGATGTAGGAAGTTCGCATGGAGAGCAGAACAAAAAACCTCATCATCAGTACCCCGACAAGCAAAGGCGCTTAGCAAACGCGCGCAAGGAAGGAATCTAACAAGGCAGGGCTGCTTAGCAAACGCTCAGTTCCGTTGATCGGCTACACGCAGGGAGTGACCCTAAGTAAGAATGACCTTTGATGTACGGCTTTTTGGGAGCCGCGGGGGGACAAGACACAAGCGCGAAAGACGCTACTACTGTCGCAGCGCGTTTGGAGATCGGGGGGGCCCAATGGGCCCGCACCAAGCGTCACTCTAGCGAACGGTCACGCTTACGTGTAGTCGGGCATGTCCTCAGGCGGAATTTGGAAGAAAAATGAACAATAATAAGAAAGTACTTGAACATAGCGAAAAAACTAGTCGATAAATCATCCCCGTGACATGTTTTGACTATTTTTGAATATTCCTCCTGAGGAGGGACATGCCCGCCTTAACACCAATGATGAGTCGGATCGGCGGTCGAAATGAATCGGATCGGCGGGAATCGGCAGCCGAGTCGGGAAAAGCCGAGCTGGCGGAAATCGGCAGGCTCCTTGGCCTCCAACAAGGAATCGGAGCCCGCGTCGGCATCCCAAACCGAACCGAATCGACATCGGAGGCCATCGAGGCCGAATCGACTCGAATCGGAGGCATCGAAACGAGCCCTGAATGCTGGGTGGCTTCTCCTCTGAAGGGGCCCCAGGACACACAAATAAATACACACAAGTAAAAAGATCACCCATATTTTCCCATATTTCCTGGGTTTCTGTCTTCCCCCACACTTCCCATGTTTTCCCATATTTCCTGGGAATCGACGATTCATTGTGTCTGTGTGTTTTTTCCCCCCCTGATCCTCTCTTGATCGCAGGGGGGGCGCGTCAGGGCCCCGGCGGCCCCGCGCCGGCGCCCCCGGCGAGCCCGGCCAGCCTCTGGTGCTCCTGGTCCCGGCGGCGCACAGAAGGGCGGCAGCGGCCCCACCGCCCCCGCCAGAGCGCCCACAGGCACGCCAGAGCGCCCCCAACAGCATCCTCAAGCCTCGAGCCTCGAGCCTCGAGCCTCGATGCTCGAGCCTCGAGCCTCGAGCCTCCAGCCTCGAGCCTCGATCCTCGAGCCTCGAGCCTCGATCCTCGAGCCTCGAGCCTCGAGCCTCGAACCTCGATCCTCGATCCTCGAGCCTCGATCCTGCAGAAGGCATGGTTGCCTGTGGCTCGGGCGCGCCGCAGGGGGGCGGGTGGGAGGCCACATCGTGGCCCGAGGCATCTGCGCGGACGGGTGGGGGCCAGGAAATTCGCCGGCCCAACGGACCAGCCGGCGCGCTGCGATCTCCGGTCACTGCGAACAAACTTTCTACTTCGCGCGCGCGGAGCCGCCCCTGGGGATCTCCGGACGAAAAATACCCCGGGCGGTCCCCGGCCAGTTCGGGTCCGAGATCCCCGGTCAGGTCGGGTCGGGTGGGCGCCGCCCTCGAGGCCCTCCAGAAAGCCCCACGAAGGGCCAAGAGGCCCCCAAGAGGCCCCCAAGATGCCACAAGATCGCCCCAAGATGCTCAAGATTGCCCCCAGACGCCCCAAGAGGCTTCCAAAAGTACTCCCAAGAGGGCTCCAAGAGGTAAAATGAATTGATTTCCCTGAGGTTTTGGACAGATTTGGGCGTTTCCCTCTTTTCGGTTTCCCGACGCCTCAAGACGGCCCAAGAGGTCCCCAAGATCGCCCCAAGAGGGTCCAAGAGGGCCCCAAGAGAGCGCCAAGACGGCCCAAGGGGGCTCCAGGACCGCCCAAGACGACTCCAAGACGGCCCAAGAAGGCCCGAAGAACGCCGCAAGAGAGGCCCCAGAGAGGAAAACACGAAACAACATTTCGAGCCCTCGGCCATAAGCTGCCCCCAGGAGGTCCCCAGAGGTCCCCAAGAGGCCCCAAGAGGCCCCCAACAGGCGGTCAGGAGGCCGCCAAGAGGCCCCCAAGAGCCCTAAACAGGATCCAGGTTAAGACGTTCCCAAGAGCTCCCTGTGCACTGCCTCCCGGTGCGTGAAAATGAATGGTGGAATGAGCGAAGCGATTGAATAACAGGGGATATGTCGCCCCCTGTCCCAGGCTTCGTGGGGCCCAACTCGGGGATATTGGACTGGCGGGCGTCCATCCTCGAGAGGGGTGCGTCCGAACAGCCCCTTTGGGGCGTATCCCAGGGTACCCCCCTCATTCTGAACGGCCAGAGTTTTCGGGCGGATTTCGGGGATTGGCGGCTGCGAGATCAAGAGGCAAATCCTGGGAGGCCATCGTAAGAACGATCAAGGGCCACCACGCCCGAGTAAGGGGGGCCATTCAGCCAGATTAAGTTGGATTGATCCCAGGAGTAAGTCCGACTCAGCCGGATGAAATGGGATGCTGCGGCACCCTCCCGCTCAATCCACGCCGACACAGGAAATCAGCGCAGACCCCCGAAAGTCTCCGTTTAGACGGATTGGTCTTCTCCGAACAACTACCTTGCTATCCATCGAGCAGCACAGCGGCAGCAAGGGTTTAGGCACAATTCTCCATTGATGTTCTGTCGTGATACATGCGTTCCGTCAATCGCGCGACTTGGCTGATCTGTATCTACACGGAGGAGCTCGGCGGACAGTTGCCTGCAACCCGTCAGTAGGAATTCTCCCTGCGGTTCGGATGTGATGCGCGCATCGGTGTCACCGATTTTCCATGGCCCACACAAATAGAATGCACGTAAACTTCCAGAGGTCCGCGCGGAGCGCGCCAGGGGCGGCGCCGGAGGCGCCGCCACGGGGTCCCAGCGCCGGTCCATGACATCCGAAAAGGTGTGTTGACGGTCGGTGGCTTCCTTCGAACTGAGCGGTGCGGGGGCCCCGCCGCGTGGTGGGTCAGTGGGCAGCCGGGGCGACCGCACGGCTCTGGGACTCGGGTCGTTCTCCGAGGATGCCTCGCGCGAGGGGGGCCTGCCAGGGTCCCAGAAAGCCGTGTGGTGCCGGACCGTGCGGTGAGGCCTCTGCGGATTTTTCGGGATCACCGCACGGCCCGCCTGGAGAAACAGAGGCCGGCGTAAGCATAACTTCCGGGAGGTCCGCAAGGATTCCCTGGATCGGCACCGGACTCCCTCCCCGGCGCACGGAACGCACCAAGGGCGGCGCCAGGGGGGGGCCAACGCTGGTCCAAGACATCCGCGCGGGCCTCCGAGAAATGTCCCCTGTGCCTGCCCGTAGGGGTTCTCGCTTGTCTTCGAAGGAACTGGGTTCGTTTTTGGGGTCTTTTCCGCCTTGTTTCCCCCCGTCGCTCGCCGCCCTGTTGCCGCCTCGTCGCCGCCCGTCGTCGGGGCTCGTTCGTCGGGTCCGCCCGCCCCGTTGCCGCCCCGTCGCCGCCCCCTCGCCGCCCGTGGCCTGGGTTCGTTCGTCGGGTCCGCCGCCCTGTCGCCGCCCCGTCGCCGTCCCATCGCCGCCCGTCGTCTGGGCTCGCTCGTCGGGTCCGCCGTTCTGTTACCGCCCCGTCGCCGCCGCGTCGCCGCCTCGTCGCCGCCACGTAGGTTGGACCACATAGATTCTCCGATCTGGGAAAAAAATTGGATCTTCCCCCCCCCCCCTCGGGGTTATCCGTCCCACTTTTCGTATTGCAATTTACATACGATTTTGCCCCATCGTCTATCCTAAAGGTGAGCTCGGACCATCCCAAGCAGGCTTATAGCGACACCCCCTCCCATCCTCTGCAAATCAATCATATGCGCGCACACTCGTTCATCACAAATCATCAATGTTCAAGAACCCCTTGCAAAAAATGACGAAGTGCACGCGCGCGCGCGTCGTCGCGAACGCATGCCGAAATCTTTCAAAGCTCGGACGGTCTGTAAAATGTCAAAATCGAATGTCCAGAAACCTATATATATAGAAACATAAACACAAGGCCTCGCAACATGGATGTTCAAAGAATACATGCGCGGGCTGTGTTGCGATTGTTTGTCATATTTTGTATTGGTTGTTAGCAACATGGCATTTCAAAGTTTTCATGACATGCTACCAAACGGGCTTCACGCGCGCGCATGTCGAAATCGTTCGAGCCTTCTGGCGCGGTCGCGAAATATCCGTTCGAAAAACGAGAGAAGAGTACGCGCGCGCGTCGTCGCGCGCGCATGCTGGAATCCTTCAACATGGTCGACCCACGAACCCGGAAAGGAATATAGAAATGTAAGGCATTGCAACATTCCAAAGACACCTGATTGGGCGACGGGCACATGCAATGCTGAATGTATCGATGATGATGTACTGTGCCGAGGGCTGTGCTGTGCTACGCCGTGCTGAACTGCGATGTGCCATGCCGCGATTGTGCTCTATATAGCGTTGTGGATCGAGTCCTCCCTGGCATCCGAGTCCTCACCGAACTGATCTGGAGCGTAAGCTCGAGCTGCCTGAGCAGATGGTAGCTGCCCCAGAACTAATTGACAGAGGGAACATGCCAGGAGGACGCGCCGCGGAACGTCCCAAGGGACGCGCCAGGCGACGTGCCAGGGGACGTGCCATGGGCACGCACCGCGGGACGTGCCAAAGGGACGCGCTACGGAACGTGCCAATGGACGTGCACCGCGCGACGTGCCAGGGGGACTGCCACGGGACGCTCCGCGGAACGTGCCAGGCAACATGCCAGGCTGCAATGCTAAGGGTATCGATATTGATGTACCGTGCCGAGGGCTGTGCTGTGCCTGGGCGACCTGGACACGTGAAAACACGCGTTTCGCTCAAGACGTTGTCAGCACATCCTCATGCTAGACATCCGCCTGGGCAACCTGGACACGTGCAAACAAGCATCTCGCTCGAGACATCCTCAACAAATGCTCATGCTAGACATCCGCCTGGGCGACCTGGACACATGAAAACAAGCCTCTGGTTCGAGACATCCTCAACAAATCCTCATGCTAGACATCTGTCTGGGCCACCTGGAGGCGTGAAACCAAGCGTCTCGCTCGAGACATCCTCAAGACCTTGGCACGTGAAAACAAGCAATCCACTTGAGAGATCCTCAGAATTCAGGTCCCCAGGAGAGGACAATCTATAACACAAAACAAGCGTTTCGCTCGAGACATCCTCAACAAATTCTAAAAAAAAGCGTTTCGCTCGAGACATCCTCAAATCTTAATTCGCCGGCCCTACGCGACCTCGTTCCTGATCGCAAAAGAAATTCGCCGGCCCTACAGCCGTCAGATCCGGGGGTAAACCTCTAAAAGAGAACCCTGGGCCGACGCCCTTTCCGGGAAAAACTCGAGGTGTCGCAACAATTTCAAAATCGAGCGTCCTGAATCCCTATATAATGCGGTTTCGCAACACCAGTCGTCAAAAGAACCTGCGCTCGGGCGCTGGCGAATCTTTAAAACCTGGGGTTGTTCAGCATGTTCATCGAATTTGGTAATGGAAGTCCTGACCGAGAGCGGCATGGGTTAGTGGTGGTTGGGGCGTGGACCTGCTGGAACCACTGTCCCTCGTAAACAATTGGGTATTGGAACCGACGCCGCGGGCTGCTGGAATCGCCTTCCCTCGTAGACAATGAGGTGCTGGAGCCCATCTGTCTTGTAGGCATGAGCTGCTGGAACTACTGTCCCTCGTAAGCAAGTGTGTGCTGGAGCCGACGCCGTGGGCTGCTGGAGCCACCTTCCCTCGTAGAGAATGAGTGCTGGAGCCGATGTGGCTTACAGGCATGGCGCGCTGGAACCACACCCCGCTAGGGTTATGAAAATATAGATAAGGTGGGGGCCCTAGAATTGTAGTCATGCCTCGCCCCCAAATGGGGGCAGTCTGCGCGCGCTCGTGCGCGTGCAGTTGATCGGTCGGTCGGTCGGTCGGTGTGGTCGTCGTTGGCCGTCGTCGTCTCGGTCGGTCGGTCGGTCGGTCGGTCCGTCGGTCGGTCAGTCGTCGTCGTCGGTCGTCGTCGTTTCGGTCGGTCGGTCGGTCGGTCGGTCGGTCGGTCGTCGACGGTCGTCGTCGGTCGTTGTCGGTCGTCGTCGGTGTCGTCGTCGTCGTCGTCGTCGTCGTCGTCGTCGTCGTCGTCGTCGTCGTCGTCGTCGTCGTGGCTCCTTCATGGCTCCCTCATGGCTCCCGTATGGTTCCCGAGACGTACACACGCGCTCTGAAATTTCGCTACCAACATTGCTCGAACACCTGAGCGTGGGAGGATGAGGATGAAGATGAGGATGAGGATGAGGAGGAGGAGGAGGAGGAGAAGAAGGAGGAGGAGGAGGAGGATTAGATCCAAGCGACTCAACTTGTCGTGGAGGAAATGTCAGGGGGCGGGGGGCGAGGAATCGCCTGCGACAGGCCGACCCCCCTCCCGCCGGAGGAGGGGCGGCGCGAGCCCTGCGTGCGCGGGCGCGCCCTCGGAGCCCCCGGGGGGCAGGCGCGGCCCTGGCAGGGCCCCCTCGAGGATCTGCGGGGGAGGACACCCAAACCCCCTCGGGTCATGGAAACATCACGGCGGGAAGCTTCTCTTCGTTTTCGGCCTCTGGGGGCCCTCGCCGGCCCCCGGGACCGTCAAAAACGACCCAAGACGAACATGATCGACCCACGAACCCGGAAAGGAATATAGAAATGTAAAGCATGGCGTTTCAAAGACGCCTGATTGGGAGACGGGCAAATGCAATGCTGAGTGTATCGATCTTGATGTACCGTGCCGAGAACTGTGCTGTGCGCCATGCCGCGATTGTGCTCTATAGCGTTGTGGATCGAGTCCTCCCTGGCATCCGAATCCTGACCGAACTGATCTGGATCTTAAGCTCGAGCTGCCTCGGCACATAGTAGCTGCCCCAGAGCTTATTGACAGGGGGACATGCTAATTAGGAGGACGCGCCGCGGAACGTCCCAAGGGACGCGCCAGGCGACGTGCCAAGGGACGTGCCATGGGGACGCACCGCGGGACGTGCCCAAGGAACGCGCTCCGGAACGTGCCAGTGGACGTGCCACGGGATGTGCCAGGGGACGCGCCGCGCGACGTGTAAGGGGGACTCGCCACGGGACGCGCCACGGAACGTGCCAAAGAACGTGTCAAGTTGCAATGCTGAATGTATCGATCTTGATGTACCGTGCCCAGGGCTGTGCTGTGCTGGGCCGTGCTGAATTCCGATGTGCCATGCCGCGATTGTGCTCTATAGCGTTGTGGATCCAGTCCTCCTTTACATCCGAGTCCTGACCGAAATGATCTGGATCTTAAGCTCGAGCTGCCTCAGCACATAGTAGCTGCCCCAGAGCTTATTGACAGGGGAATATGCTAGGAAGACGCGCCGCGTAATGTCCCAAGGGACGCGCAAAGCGACGTGCCAAGGGACGTGCCATGGGGACGCACCGCGGGACGTGCCAAAGGGACGCGCTACGGAACGTGCCAATGAACGTGCCACGGGACGTGCCAGGGGACGCGCCGCGCGACATGCCAGGGGGACTCACCACGGGACGCGCCACAAAACGTGCCAAATTGAAATGCTGAGTGCATCGATCTTGCTGTACCGTGCCGAAGGCTGTGCTGTGCTGCGCCGTGCTGAATTGCGATGTGCCATACCGCGATTGTGCTCGATTTAACGTTGTGGATCGAGTCCTCCCTGGCATCCGAATCCTGACCGAACTGATCTGGATCTTAAGCTCGAGCTGCCTGAGCAGCTGAAAAACGAAACGACCTTCGCAGATCACGTGGTAAACAAAACGAAAAACGAAACCAACAAGAAAACGAAACGAACGCCCGAAAATCATACATGCAATCAGAACATCAAAAGGCGACGGCGGCGCGAAACGAAACGAGAAACGAAACAAATCGCGACGTAAATGGAAAAACAAACAGAAAACGAAACGCAACCTTGAAATCTCGACAAAACAAAGAAAAAAAACTGTCGACAAAAAAACGCTTAACATTCAAACCCGTTTAAAGCAAAAACGAAAAACAAAACGATACCAAAACGAAGAACAAAACAAGTGCCAAAACCCAGCGCAGGACCACCATGTTAGATACCCCCCTGAGTGGCCTGTACACGTGAAAACACGTGGCTCCAGCTCGGGACCACCATGTTAGATACCCCCCTGGGTGGCCTGAACACGTAAAAACACATGGTGCCAGCTCGGGACCACCATGTTAGATACCCCCCTGGGTGGCCTGGACACGTGAAAACACGTGGTTCCAGCTCGGGGCCACCATGTTAGATACCCCCCCTGGGTGGCCGGAGGGCCCCCGCGGAAGGCGCCCGGGCTTCCTCGACACCCGGGGAGCTCCGAGGGCCGGCGGATGCCCCCGAGGAACCCCGAGATCCCAACGGTCGCCTCCCTTCCCTCCCTCCCTCCCTCCCCTCCTTCTCCCTCCCTCCCCCTCTGGGCTCCGCGGCGTGCCCGCACCGGGGGCAGCCCAGCCCGGGAGGCCGACCCTACTCCCTGGCCGCTCCGGCCGGCGGCCGAGGACGACGACGACGGTGGTGGCGGCGGCAAGGCACCCGCAGATCAGCGACAGCACGCCGGCGACGTCCCGCCGCCAGGGCGCTCCAAGCGGGCTTGTCGTCGTCGTCGTCGTCGTCGTCGTCGTCGTCGTCGTCGTCGTCGTCGTCGTCGTCGTCGTCGTCGTGGTCGTCGTCGTCGTCGTCGTCGTCGTCGTCGTCGTCGTCGTCTTCGTCGTCGTCGCCCAGCAGTGCCGATGAGGAGAGCCTCTGAGCGCAGTGGGCCGGTGCCCCGACGGTGGTCTACGCGCGGCGCAAGCGGGCGTCGCAGTACGGGGCGCGGTCGCACCAGGCGCTGGTCGTCGTCGTCGTCGTCGTCGTCGTCGTCGTCGTCGTCGTCGTCGTCGTCAACGCCCGGAGGCGCCCGGAGGTCAGAAGGTCAACGAATCGATACCAGATGCAAATGAACTCTCGACGCTCCGTTCCAAGCCCAGGAAGGCCCCAGGAGGCCACCATTAGAAACCCTTCTGAGTGGCCTGGACCCCAAAATAACACGCGGCTGCAGCGCAGGAGCAAAATGTTAGATACCAGCCTGGGCGGGCTGGACACGTGAAAGCACAAGAGGGTGTGGCCCAGACCCCTAAGAACATGTGCCTGCAGCGCAGGAGCACAATGTTATATACCCCCTGGGTGGCCTGGACACGTGAAAACACATGGTTCCAGCACAGAACCACCATGTTACGTACCCCCTGGGTGGCGTGGACACGTGAAAACACACGGTTCCAGCGCAGGACCTCCATGTTAGATACCCCCCTGGGTGGCCTGTACACGTGAAAACACATGGTTCCAGCAGAAAACCACCATGTTACGTACCCCCTGGGTGGCGTGAACATGTGAAAACACACGGTTCCAGCGCAGGACCTCCATGTTAGATACCCACCTGGGTGGCCTGTACACGTGAAAACACGTGGTTCCAGCTCGGGACCACCATGTTAGATACCTCCTGGGCCAGCTCAGGACCACCATGTTAGATATCCTCCTGGGTGGCCCGGACACGCGAAAACACGTGATTCCAGCTCGGGACCACCATGTTAGATACCCTGGGTGGCCTGAACACGTGAAAACACGTGGTTCCAGCTCGGGACCATCATGGTAGATACCCACCTGGGTGGCCTGGACACGTGAAAACACACGGTTCCAGCGCAGGACCACCATGTTCGATACCCCCCTGGGTGGCCTGAACATGTGAAAACACGTGGTCCCAGCTCGGGACCACCATGTTAGATACCCACCTGGGTGGCCTGAACACGTGAAATCACGTGGCTCCAGCGCAGGACCACCAGGTTAGATACCCCCCTGGGTGGCCTGGACACGTGAAAACACATGGTTCCAGCTCGGGACCACCATGTTAGATACCCCCCTGGGTGGCCTGAACACGTGAAAACACACGGTTCCAGCTCGGGACCACCAGGTTAGACACCCCCCTGGGTTGCCTGGACACGTGAAAACACATGGTTCCAGCTCGGGACCACCATGTTAGATACCCCCCTGGGTGGCCTGAACACGTGAAAACACGTGGTTCCAGCTCGGGACCACCATGTTAGATACCCCCCTGGGTGGCCTGAACACGTGAAAACACGTGGTTCCAGCTCGGGACCACCATGTTAGATACCCCCATGTCTGGCCTGGACACGTGAAAACACGTGGTTCCAGCACGACACCACCGTGTCAGATACCCCCCCCTGGGTGGCCTGGACACGTAAAAACACGTGGTTCCAGCTCGGGACCACGTGCAAATTCACACTTTACCATGTAATTTATCGCAGAATAATTCCGCCGGCCCTACTCCCGCACGTAATTTATCGCAGAATAATTTCGCCGGCCCTACAGCCGTCGAAACCGGGGGGAACCAACTGAAAGAGAACCCTGGGCTCGAGCCCTTTCCGGGAAAAACGGGTCCCGGGGAACGGGTCCAGACCTCTGGGGGTCGACGTAATATAAAAAATTCGGACGTCGGGGGTCTGGGGAGAGGGGACGCAAAAGAACATAAGTACAGCAGGACGAAGGAACTCGCAAAGGCATGAGTGCAGGGCACATGGGGGCGACTTGCAGAGGGGGGGACACATCGACCTGAAATCGGCGTTAGGTCGCCGATAGATCGGCGATGGGCCCCAGCTAGTGAATCCGCACTTTCCTGCGCAGGTTGGGGCTGTCGGGCCCCTATCGGCGATCAGTGGAGGATGGGGGGACGATGCGTCCCCAACTATGCCTGTCCCCCCTATCGTTGCCCCTGAATGATACCCTCCGCTGGCTAAAGCATCCCAAACCACAAGATCGCCGAAGAAACCCATCCCCAGGATGCACAAGAGCTTACGACAAAGACGAAGAATATTACGGCACTCTCCCTGAACCGACCTCGATGTTATACCACCGTCCGAGCAGCAATCGACGACATGAACATAGCAATTCGGAGGTCCGAGCGGAGTTCCTGGATTGGCGCTGACCCCCCCTGGCGGCGCCTCCGGCGCCGCCCCTGGCGCGCTCCGCGAACCAGGGAGGGCGGTCCAGCGCCAATCCAGACAACTTGCGCGGACCTCCGAGTTGGAATGCTTACGTCGTCGCTTGGTTCTCTGACTGTGTGCCTCTGTTTGGGACGCACGTCCGACTCGAACATATATCAACATGTAGCACAAACGAGGGGCAACGCGTGATCACCGAATCACGTTACGGCGTGAATGGCACAGTAGCGCGAAGCAGAAGACCACCAGTCAAACTGGGATCGCTACACGAGCCGACCTGCCAAAGGCAAACCCGTGCCAACTCTCTAGCACTAAATCTTGTAATTCGTGAGCCGTTTCCCGAGCGGCATGGCCAGAGGGCACCCGCCACGGAGCTCACGCTGGAAGCTTTCCGAGCATGCGCGTCGCCTCTGCGTGGGCGATGCGCCCACGCAGCATACGTCTGTCTGGGCGGTGCCGGTTGCTCTCTTGCGGCGGGGTCGAGGGACACGAGGCCACGACGGGGAGAGCATCGGACAGGGATACATCGGAGATATCTGAAATCTGGCGGTTCTGGATGATGCATCGGGCGCCGCGGCCCTCTGGAACGCTCTGGATGGATGCCTGTCCTAGCCCCGCCCGGTCGACCCCTGTCTTGCAGCGTCTTGCAACACTTGTCAGGGAACCGTAGACGGCATAGGCATTATCCGCCGGCCCACTTGTGGGGCCACCAGGCTCCACGGGTTAGGCTTGCTGCTCCCTGCGGCAGTTTCAGTTTCCAGTCTCCAATGTTATAGTTCTGCTTTCTGCTTTCTGCTATGACATGTTGAAGTCCGCGCGAGGGGGGTGAGCAGAACATGATCGACCCACGAACCCGGAAAGGAATATAGAACTGTAACACATGGCAGCGTTTTCAAAGACACCTGATTGGGTGAAGGGCAAATGCAATGCTGAGTGTATCGATCTTGATGTACCCTGCCAAGGGCTGTGCTGTGCTGCGCCGTGCTGAATTGCGATGTGCCATGGCGCGACTGCGCTCTATAGCGTCGTGGATCGAGTCCTCCTTTGCATCCGAGTTCTGACCGAACTGATCTGGATCTTAAGCTCGAGCTGCCTGAACACATAGTAGCTGCCCCAGAGCTAAAGGACAGGGGAACATGCCAGGAGGACGCGCCGCGAAACGTCCCAAGGGATGCGCCAGGCGACGTGCCAGGGGACGCGCCATGGGGTCGCACCGTAGGACGTGCCAAAGGGACGCGCTACGGAACGTGCCAATGGATGTGCCACGGAATGTGCCAGGGGACGCGCCACGCGACGTGCCAGGGGGACTCCCCAAGGGACGCCCCACGGAACGTGCCAAGGAACGTGCCAAGTTGCAATGCTGAGTGTATCGATCTTGATGTACCCTGCCGAGGGCTGTGCTGTGCTGCGCCGTGCTGAATTGCGATGTGCCATGCGCGATTGTGCTCTATAGCCTCGTGGATCGAGTCCTCCTTTGCATCCGAGTCCTGACCGAACTGATCTGGATCTTAAGCTCGAGCTGCCTGAACACATAGTAGCTGCCCCAGAGCTAATGGACAGGGGAACATGCCAGGAGGACGCGCCGCGAAACGTCCCAAGGGATGCGCCAGGCGACGTGCCATGGGGTCGCAACGCGGGACGTGCCAAGGGGACGCGCTACTGAACGTGCTGGGGACAAGCGTTTCGCTCGAGACATCCTATCACAATCATCCGAATTCCTACGCGCGGGACGCGGCACGCGCGAGACATCCTCGGAATTCCTGCGAGCGGGACACGAAAACAAGCATTGCGCCTGAGATATCCTCTGAATTCTGGCCCCCCACGAGGCCCCCGCTCGAGACATCCCCCAATTTTGCAAAACCAGCGTTTCGCTCGAGACATCTTCAACAAATTATAGAAAAACAAGCGTTTCGCTTGAGAAATCCTATCAAAACCCAGAGAAATCAAAATTCCTGCGTGCGGGACGCGGCACGCGCGAGACATCCTCGGAATTCCTGCGCGAGGAGCGCTTTTCCGTGTCGCGGTCGGCTCTGCAAAACCAGCGTTTCGCTCGGGACATCCTCAACAAATTCTGAAACCAAGCGTTTCGCTCGAGACATCCCCAACTCTGCAAAACCAGCATTTCGCTCGAGACATCCTCAACACATTCTGAAAAACAAGCGTTTCGCTCGGGACATCCTCAAAAATAATTCCGCCGGCCCTACTCCCGCACGTAATTTATCGCAGAATAATTTCGCCGGCCCAAGTCGCAGGGGGGCCGGGGGGTTAACCTACTAAAAGAGAACCCTGGGCCCGCGCCCTTTCCGGGAAAAACACGTGGTTCCAGCTCGGGACAGCCATGTTAGATACCCCTCTGCGTGACTTGGATACGCTGAATTCGCGCTCCCGCTCGAGACATCCTCACAACGTCTTCCCTGGAGAGGCCCCCAAAGCGCACCCCCCTGTTCAGAGCAAGAAACCATCACTTTTCCTCATAATTCGGCGTTGGGCCCGACGCCATGTTAGATACCCCAACTCTGCAAAACCAGCGTTTCGCTCGAGATATCCTCAACAAATTCTGAAAAGCAAGCGTTTCGCTCGAGACATCCCCAACTCTGCAAAGCCAGCGTTTCGCTCGAGACATCCTCAACAAATTCTGAAAAACAAGCGTTTCGCTCGAGACATCCTGTCAAAATCACAAGAAATCTAAATTCCTGCGCGCGGGACGCGGCACGCGCGAGACATCCTCAGAATTCCTGCGCGAGGAGCGCTTTTCCGTGTCGCGGTCGGCTCTGCAAAACCAGCGTTTCGCTCCAGACATCCTCAACAAATTCTGAAACCAAGCGTTTCGCTCGAGACATCCCCAACTCTGCAAAACCAGCGTTTCGCTCGAGACATCCTCAACACATTCTGAAAAACAGACCCCCAAGAAACCCTCCAAGAGAACCCCGAGACACCCCACGCAAGGCTCTAAGATGAGACTTTGTCGTCGTCGTCGCCGCCGCCGCCACCGCGACGTCGTCGGATCGTGAAAGCGTGGGCTCTACAGACCCCCAAGAGACCCTCCAAGAGAACCCCAAGACACCGCTCCACGCAAGGCTCTAAGATGAGACTTTGTCGTCGTCGTCGCCGCCGCCGCCACCGCGACGTCGTCGTCGTGGGCTCTACAGACCCCCAAGAGACCCTCCAAGAGACCCCCCACGCAAGGCTCTAAGATGAGACTTTGTCGTCGTCGTCGCCGCCGCCGCCCTGTCCTCGATCCCTCGATCGTGTAAGCGTGGGCTCTACAGACCCTCAAGAGACCCTCCAAGAGAACCCCAAGAGACCCCCCCACGCAAGGCTCTAAGATGAGACTTTGTCGTCGTCATCGCCGCCGCCGCCGCCACCGCGACGTCGTCGTCGTCGTCGCGCTGTCCTCGAGCCCTCGATCGTGTAAGCGTGGGCTCTGCAGACCCCCAAGAGACCCTCCCAGAGAACCCCCGGAGACCCCCCCACGAGAGGCTCTAAGATGAGACTTTGTCGTCGTCGTCGCCGCCGCCGCCACCGCGACGTGGTCGTCATCGTCGCGCTGTCCTCGATCCCTCGATCGTGTAAGCGTGGGCTCTACAAACCGTCAAGAGACCCTCCAAGAGAACCCCAAGAGACCCCCCCACGCAAGGCTCTAAGATGAGACTTTGTCGTCGTCGTCGTCGCCGCCGCCGCCACCGCGACGTCGTCGTCGTCGTCGCGCTGTCCTCGATCCCTCGATCGTGTAAGCGTGGGCTCTACAGACCCTCCAGAGACCCTCCAAGAGAACCCCAAGAGACCCCCCCACGCAAGGCTCTAAGATGAGACTTTGTCGTCGTGGTGGACGCCGCCGCCACCGCGACGTCGTCGTCGTCGCGCTGTCCTCGACCCGTCGATCATGTAAGCGTGGACTCTACAAACCGTCCAAGAGAACCCCAAGAGACGTCGTCGTCGTCGTCGTCGTCGTCGTCGTCGCCGCTCCCAGAGCCTTCGGGGCCTCTCCTTGGCCCTCCTACGGAAAATCCTGCAAAACCTAGCGAATTAGTCGAGACATCCTCGAAATTCCTGCGCGCTGGACGCGGCACGCGCGAGACATCCTCGGAATTCCTGCGCGCGAGTCTTCCTTTGCATCCAAGTCCTGACCGAACTGATCTGGATCTGAAGCTCGAGCTTCCTGAACACATAGTAGCTGCCCCAGAGCTAATTGACAGGGGGACATGCCAGGAGGACGCGCCGCGAAACGTCCCCAGGGACGCGCCAGGCGACGTGCCAAGGGACGTGCCATGGGGTCGCACCGTAGGCCGTGCCAAGGGGACGCGCTACGGGACATCCTCAAAATTCCTGCGCGCGGGACGTGGCACGCGCGAGACATCTTCCGAATTCCTGCGAGCGGGACGTGAAAACAAGCATTTCGCCTGAGACATCCTCTGAATTCTGGCCCCCCACGAGGCCCCCGCTCGAGACATCCCCAAGTTTGCAGAAACCAGCGTTTCGCTCGAGACATCCTCAACAAATTATGAAAAACAAGCGTTTCGCTCGAGACATCCGGTCAAAATTCTAAGAAATCCTGACAAAACAAACGAATTAGTCGAGACATCCTCGAAATTCCTGCGCGCGGGACGCGGCCCGCGCGAGACATCCTTGGAATTCCCGCGAGCGGGACACGAAAACAAGCATTTCGCCTGAGACATCCTCTGAATTCTGGCCCCCCGCTCGAGACATCTCCAAATTTTGCGGAAACCAGCGTTTCGCTCGAGACATCCTCCACAAACTATGTAAAATAAGCGTTTCGCTCGAGACATCCTGCCAAAGTTCTAAGAAATCCTGACAAAACAAGCGAATTAGTCGAGACATCCTCGAAATTCCTGCGCGCGGGACGCGGCACGCGCGAGACATCCTCGGAATTCCTGCGCGCGGGGCGCTTTTCCGAGTCGCGGTCGGGGCTCCAGACCCCGTTATTTTTCGAGGATTCTGCGAAAAACGCTCCGCACCCTCTTTTTTACGAGGGAAAGCGGGGGTCTGCGGACCCCGTTATTTATCGAGGATCCGAGATGGGGGGCGAACTTTCCTCGAGCGGGCACGCACAAAACGCACTTTTTCTAAAAAAATCAACACTTTACCTCGTTATTTATCGCAAATAATTTCGCCGGCGCTTGACCCGTCAGATCCGGGGGTAAACGGCTAAAAGAGAACCCTGGGCCCGCGCCCTTTCCGGGAAAAGGGCTCTGGTTACCACCACCTGGGGGGGAAGGTCAAAATCTGGGGGGGTCCTGGGACACATGCAATGCCGCAGATTCGCGCCCCCGAAACCAGAATGCAGTGTAAATCACACCATGTGCGCGCCCCCGAGGCCATCATCCTTCGCAAATTACACGACATTCGCGCCCCCGAAGCCACACACACACACACACACTCGCAAATTACGCTGTGTTCGCGCTCCCGAGAGCAGAATTCTTCAGATATTACTCAATACTTGCATCCCCGAAACCACGATCCCTTGTAAGTTACACGTTCTTTGCGTCCCGAAATCATGAACCATGGTCAAGAACGCAGTATTCGCGCTTTCGACGTCACAATCCTTCATCAAACGACCCCAAGACGGTACAAGAGGCATCCGAGACGGCCCAAGAATGCTCCAAGGCGCCAAATATTGTCCCAAGACGGGCTGGGAGGCTTCCAAGAGGCCCCCAAGAGCGCTCCAAGAGCACCCCCAAGAGGGGCCCAAGAGGCCAGCATCTGCGATTCTCCTACAAAGTTGTTGATGCATTCTGGCACGCTCATATCTCCAGTGGACATCGCTCGGAGTTCCGACGCTGCTTCACGACGGCGCCCAGGCCTCACAACATAGCTCTTGCATACCCCATTCTCCGAGTGAGGGCCGGCGGCAGGGGGCGAAGCCCTTACGGATATCTCGGAGGCCCGCGCGGATGTATTGGATCGGCGCTGGAAAACCCCCCCCCGGCGCGCGGAGCACGCCAGGTGCGGCGCCAGAGGCGCAGCAGGGAGGGCACAGCGCCGATCCAGGAAATCCGTGCGAACCTCCGAGAAATTATGGTTATGCAATGTTTCATTATTCGAACTTCGACGTCAAATTGTTCTATATCATTATATATGCTTGCTATGTTTATGTAAATAAATCGATATATATATATATATATATATATAAACACACATCTACTTCGACCTCAGGGGGCAGCTCCAGGGCTCCGGGACCGTCAGGGACCGATCCAGGACGAGAAAGCCGATCCCTGGCGGATGGTCGAGAGATACGAGGGCCAAGCATTGGAAGAAGTCATGGAATCGGGGGTCTGGGAGGGCGTGGGACGCGGCGTGGGTCGAAGGGAAGGGCCTGCTTAGAAGGCTGTGGGTCTCTCTCCACGCTCCCCCCTCGGCCCCCATCATCACCACCACCACCACCACCACCACCACCACCACCACCACCACCATCATCATCATCATCATCATCATCATCATCATCATCATCATCATCATCATCATCATCATTCATCGTCGTCATCATCATCATCATCAGCATCAGCATCATCATCATCATCATCATCATCATCATCACATCACATCATTCAATCATCACATCACCATCAATCATCATCATCAGCATCATCATCATCACCATCATCATCATCATCACCATCATCATCATCATCATCAGCATCATCATCATCACCATCATCATCATCATCGTCGTCATCATCATCATCATCAGCAGCAGCAGCAGCATCATCATCATCATCATCATCATCAGTCCTCATCCTCAGCCTCATCTTTATCCGCATTATCCTCCTCATCATCATCAGCATCGTCCTAATCATCATCATCATCATCATCATCATCAGCATCATCATCATGATCATCATCATCATCATCATCATCATCACCTCATCATCATCATCAGCATCATCATCATCAGCATCATCATCATCATCCTAATCATCAGAATCATCAGCGGCAGCATCACCACTACCACCATCACCACTACCACCATGATCATCATCGCCATCAATATCATCACCACCATCATTATCATAACCATCATCACCAACATCATCATCACCATCATCCGTCATCATCACCATCATCATCAACATCATCATAACCACCACAACCACAATTCTCATCATCGTCATCCTCGTCATCGTCCGCGTCCTTTCCCTCCTCTTCTCACTCCTGCCGTGACCCCCCCTCCTCTGTGCGCTCCTGCGCTATCGTGTCCAAGGAGCTTCTCAGCTGCATCGCGTGGTCGAGCTGCTCGACGAGCTTCAGGGTGCTGTGCTCCCTCTCCAGGGGGGCGGCGCGGCACCGACGTCAACGCCGACCCTGGCCGGGGCCGATCCTGGGACCAGGGGCTGTGGTTAAGTCGGGCACGTCCCTCTACAGGAGGAACGTTCGAGAATAGTCAAACATGATGGACCCACGAACCCGGAAAGGGATATAGACATGTGCAGCATGGTCACGTTTTCACGATATCCAACTGGGCGACACCTCACGAAACATCCCACGAGACACCCCGCGAAACATCCTAGGAGACACCTCACGAAACAACCCACGAGACACCTCACGAAACATTCTACGAGACACCCCGTGAAACATTCCACGAGACACCCCACGAACAGGCAACCACTCAACCAGACACCCCACGAAACATTCCACGGGGGTGCGACTGGGTGTTGTCGTGCTGGGGTGTGGTCGTGCTGGAGTATGGTCGTGTTGGGGTGTGGTCGTGCTGGGGTGTGGTCGTGCTGGGGGGTGGTCGTGCTGGGGGGTGGTCGTGCCAGGGGGGTGGTCGTGCTGGGGGGTGGTCGTGCTGGGGCGTGGTCGTGCTGGGGCGTGGTCGTGCTGGGGCGTGGTCGTGCTGGGGTGTGGTCGTGTGAGGTCGTGCTGGGGTGTGGTCGTGCTGGGGTGTGGTCTTGCTGGGGTGGGGTCGTGCTGGGGTGTGGTCGTGCTGGGGTGTGGTCGTGCTGGGGTGTGGTCGTGCTAAGGAGTGGTCGTGCTGGGGTGTGGTCGGGCTGCGGTGTGGTCGTGCTGGGGCGTGGTCGTGCTGAGGTGTGGTCGTGCTAGGGTGGGGTCGTGCTGGAGTGGGGTCGTGCTGGGGTGTGGTCGTGCTGGGGTGTGGTCGTGCTGGGATGTGGTCGTGCTGGGGCGTGGTCGTGCTGGGGTGGGGTCGTGCTGGGGTGGGGTCGTGCTGGGGTGTGGTCGTGCTGGGGTGGTCCGCACCATGTGATTTATCGATCGGGTCGTGCTGGGGTGTGGTCGTGCTGGTGCTGGGGTGTGGTCGTGCTGGGGTGTGGTCGTGCTGGGGTGTGGTCGTGCTGGGGTGTGGTCGTGCGGGGGCGTGGTCGTGCAGCAACCACTCAACCAAGGCGGGGTGGTCGTGTTGGGGGGTGGTCGTGCTGGGGTGTGGTCGTGCTGGGGGGTGGTCGTGCTGGGGGGTGGTCGTGCTGGGGGGGTGGTCGTGCTGGGGTGGGGTCGTGCTGGGGCGTGGTGGTGCTGGGGCGTGGTCGTGCTGGGGCGTGGTCGTGCTGGGGTGTGGTCGTGCTGTGGTGAGGTCGTGCTGGGGTGTGGTCGTGCTGGGGTGTGGTCTTGCTGCGGTGGGGTCGTGCTGGGATGTGGTCGTGCTGGGGTGTGGTCCTGCTGGGGTGTGGTCGTGCTGGGGTGGGGTCGTGCTTGGGTGGGGTCGGGCTGGGGTGTGGTCGTTCTGGGGTGTGGTCGTGCTGGGGTGTGGTCGGGCTGGGGTGGGGTCGTGCTGGGTCGGGGTCGTGCTGGGGTGTGGTCGTGCTGAAGTGTGGTCGTGTTGGGGTGTGGTCGTGCTGGGGCGTGGTCGTGCTGGGGTGGGGTCGTGCTGGAGTGTGGTCGTGCTGGGGTGTGGTCGTGCTGGGGTGGTCCGCACCCTGTGACTTATCGATCGGGTCGTGCTGGGGTGTGGTCGTGCTGGTGCTGGGGTGGGGTCGTGCTGGGGTGTGGTCGTGCTGGGGCGTGGTCGTGCTGTGGTGTGTTCGTGCTGGGGTGTGGTCGTGCTGGGGCGTGGTCGTGCTGGGCGTGGTCGTGCTGGACATCCTGCCAAAATTCCAGGAAATCGTGCAAAAACAAAGGAATTAGTCGAGACATCATCGAAATTCCTTCGCGCGGGGCGCTTTTCCGCGTCGCGGTCGGCTCTGCAAAACAAGCGTTTCGCTCGAGACATCCTCGGCAAACTCTGCGGAGCAAGCGTTTCGCTCGAGACATCCTCAACACACGAAAAAGTGGCCCGCACCCTGTGATTTATCGATCGGGATTTCAAAAACAAGCGTTTCGCTCGAGACATCCTCAAATTTTAATTCGCCGGCCTCCTTCGACCTCGTTATTTATCAGGGAAAAAATTCGCCGGCCTCCTTCAAGCAGGCACCGGGGGATTAGGTTTACCAACTAAAAGAGAACCCTGGGCTCATGCCCTTTCCGGGAAAAATAGTCTGGGGACGATTGTTCTATGTTTTGAGAAATGTTGGGCATTTGTGGGATGCTTTTTCGTCCAAAATCCTTCTGTAGAATGACATGCCCGACCTAAGGCTACGGATGCCGCGGGTTCGTGTCTTGTCGACCCGGGCGTTGGCTCCTGACACCGCGGGCGTTCAACCTCGAGCGATTTTGGACGTTCCCGGTACGTCGGATCGTCCAACATCGACCGATTCTGGGTCGCAAGCGGCGTTCCACGTTGGACGCCGCCGGCCGTGCCGCCGCTGGTCGACACGGAGCGACCCTGCCGTACCCTCTGACGTGGGCCCCGTGGGAAAGTCCACGCGCGCCGCCGCTCCGCTCCGCCCTGCTCGGGGCACCAGGGCCTCCGGGCCCCCGCCTCGGGGAAACGGGGCTCCGAGAGCTCCCGTGGCGATTCGTTTCGCGACGTCGTGGTTCCTGCCCCCTCAGCTCTCACACGGCCAGACAAGTATACCTTCCCCCCCAAACAAATCACCACGGGAACTCCGAACCCCACCTTTCTGCGCCTCGTTTCGGGCCGGATCGATCTGTGAGGGCCCCGGGGGCCCGAGACGAGG
>CAUYUJ010005135.1:0-41122 GCA_963575745.1 Prorocentrum cordatum | reverse complement strand
CCTCCTCCTCCTCCTCCTCCTCCTCCTCCCCACTTCCTCGTCCTCCTGCCTCTCCTACCTAATTATGGTAGTGGCGGTGGACAATCGGCCCATCATCATAAGGCCCCCGGCCCTCTGAGAAGCCTCCTGAGCCTCCTCCAGAGCTATTGGCAGCTCCACAGAAGCCTGCAGGGAGCCTGTCTTTCCTTTAGACTCAGGAAAGTTTACTTGCATGACGTTCGCCCCCGCCCCCCCCCCCCACATCGCCCCACCGCCCCTCTTCAAACGCACGCTGGCGTGCAGAGGCCTCTCGGCTTGCGTGCATTCCGCACGTGCAAGTCGTTTGCGGCCTGCTTCGGGTTCAGGCCCCCCCCCGCCCATGCGAGTAGACTTGCCGAAGTCCGAAGAGAACAGGCTGAAGGGCTTCTAAGAAGCCCCGCTGCCCTCTGAGGAGGCCTGCCCCCTCAATGATCCTCGGCGTCTGGCTTTCGAGACACTCGGATCTCCGGCGGGCTTCCAGGACGATCCAGGCACCTCCAGAACGCTCGTGGCTGCTCGAAGGCATCCCGAAGCTGGAAAAACGCCGAGAACCCACTAAAACATATGAGAACCTCGAACCTTGAGCCCGACCCCCCCCCCTAACAAAAATTATCTGGTCGAAAGACCCGACACCGTGCAGTTGTGAGTACCGCATTGTGGGTACCAGGGGGCTTCGGTGGAGCCCCCTGTGGGGCCACGAATCGTGTAGGGGTGTGCCGACATGGGTGGAGAACCGCATGCGAAACCCCCTCATGGGGATTCAGCGGAGCCCCCTGCGGGACCACGCAACGTTTGAGAGGTGGCCGAAATGGGTGGATAACTGCATGCAAAACTCCCCATCCTGGCGGCTGCGGTGGAGCTCCCTTTGGGTCCACGAAACGTGTGAGGCGTGTGCTGACATTGGTGGAGAGCCGCATGCGACCCCCCTCTTGGGGGCTTCGGTTGAGCTCCATGCGGGACCACGAAACGTTCGAGAGCGGGCCGAAATGCTTGGAGAATCGCATGGAGCTCCCTGTACTGGGTGTGCCGACATGGGTGGAGAACCGTATGCGAAATCCCCCTCCCGGGGTTTCGGAGCTCCCCCGTGGGACCACGAAACGTGTGAGGGGCGTGGAGAAGCGCATGCGAGACCCCACTCCTGGGGCCTTCGGTGGAGCTCCCCATGGAACCACGAGGCGTGTGAGGGACGCGGAGATCCACCTGCAAAGCCCCCCATCCTGGGGGGGCCTTCGCTGCAGCTCCCACTGGGACCACTGAACGGGTGAAGGGCGTGTAGAGCCACACGCAATAAAACCCTCCTGGGCGCCCTCGGTGTGGCTCCCTGTGGGGCCACGAGACGTGCGAGGGGCATGCAGAACCGTCTGCAAAACCCCGTCCTGGGAGCCTTCGGTGGCGCTCCCTGCGGGGCCACGAAGCGTGTGAGGGGCGGGTAGAGCCAAATGCAAAGCCCCCTCCTGGGGGCCCTCGGTGTCGCGCCCCGTGGGGCCACCAAACGTCTGAGGAGTCATGCAGAACCCCCTCCTGGGGCCTGCATGCAGACCACGAAGCGCGTGATGGGGTGCGTCGACATGCTTGGCATGTGGAGAGCAGAGGCAGGGACGGGGAGGCGGGGACGAGAGGAGTGCAGCAGGGGGACAGCGGGGGCGCTGTCTCTCAAAAACGCAGGCTCAACACCGCAGTTCGGTGGCAACCCATGGGAGCCTCCCCTACTATCTTGTCGGCTCTTGCGGATCGACGCTACATCGACGCTTCGTCGACGCTTCCTCGGCGCTCATCGACGCTGACTCGGCGCCGTCTCATCGACTCCCCGGCGCTCATCGACGCTGGCTCCCACGATGTGCCACCGAACCACGGGCCAAAGTCGGGAAAAAGACGTCGCCCCTCGGCGCGCCGCCGCTCCTCCTGCGAGGCGAGGGCCTCCCGGTGCGCCCGCTCCTGGCGGCGCGCGCGCGCGAGAGGGAGGCGCCCCCCCCGCGCGCGCGAGGCGCGCGGCGGGCGGGGCCGCCGCCGCCAGCCCCATCGGGGCGAGGCGCCAGGCTCGGGGCGAGGGCCAGAGCGGGTCCAGGTCCTCGGCGGCGACGGTAGGGGCGACTAGCCCAGGGGCGGGCACGACACGCATTCGCCCGTGAACCACTTCGAAGACATGGATCATCGGCGCACCTGAACACATGGATTGCTCTCCCCTGGGCTATTCGCCCCTATCGTCGCCTCTGAGGTCCCGAGGGGTGAGGGCCGACGTCAAGAAGAGGGCAGAGAATCCCCCCCCGCAAGAATCACCCCACACGCGAGGCAGTCTAGGAAGCGCTCCCGCCGATGGAATCGAACAGGGCAGGGCTGCTGGGTAAAGGCCCAAGGCCGTTTGGCAAACGCCAATTATCGGGTCCGGGTGGTTTTTCCTCCCTTGAGCTCGGCGGGTGGACAAGGGGCCCCCAACCAATTTGGACGCCCGAAATCGGTACGGAAAGAATGGGTACAATGCCCAACAACAAATGTTGTCCCGAACCAACAGCGGCCGCTGTTGGGCAAGCGGCCTTCTGTCTCAAATGGACACAGGCCGTGGCGGCGCGGACAGCGAATCCTGTTCAAAATGAACAGGAACTGTTGTTGGGCATCGTACCCATTCTTTCCGTACCCATTTCGGTCGTCCAGAACCAAGGAGCGAACGAGCACTCTGCACCGGCCAGGGCAAAACCCGCAAGGGGTGGAGCGTGGAGCGCCGGGGCCGCAGCCCTCAGGAGGGCTTGTAGTCGACGAGCTCATCCTCAAAATTCTGCCAGTTGCCAAAAGATGAACTCCAGGAATCGCGAAAGCCTTTCGCTCGCCCCTAGAGATCCCCAGGGGTCAAGGTATGGGGGTTGAATGTCATCGTTTTTTGGGGGCTGGGCTGTCTGAGGGTTGAGGGCTTGAGGGTTTGAGGGTTGAGGATTGAGGGTCTGAGCTGAGGGTTTGAGGGTCTGAAGGTTTTTGTTGTTGTTGTTGCTGTTGTTGTTGTTGCTGTTGTTGTTGTTGAACATTATTAATTCTAAAGAATAATTATTGTTGGGACCCCTGGTGCGCGCCCTCCCCGCCGCGCCTAGGCCGCAGCCACATTTTCATCATTTTCGTGAGGAAGTCTCAGGCAAAACGTGGGTGTCCGGATCCGGTTGTGTTGTTACGATCGGTTTTCCCTTGCAAAAAAAAGGCAAAGTGGACATTTCTTGTTCTAACATGACCAAACTTCACGAATCCCTTGCAAAAAATGATACGAAGTGCACATTCGCGCGCGCAAGACGAAATCCTTCCAAAACCTTAGTCTTCGTAACGATTTTCAAACAAAAACATGAAAAACCCAATGGTTTTTCAAAAAAAGGGTTTCAAAAATTCACCTCGCGAGCTCTTGCGGATTTCTTAGGAAACCCAATACTTTTTCAACATTTCTGTCAAACGGGCTCTTGCGAGCAACTTTTTCACGTGCTTCGAACTTCTGCAACAAAGGTTGCGCGCCTGCCAGGGCCATCATCCCTGTCAAATAATACCATGTGGGACACATTCGTTTTTTCTTCGCGCGCGCACGCCGTCGTCGTCGGCCGCGGGGCCCTGAATAGTAGCCACGGTCGTCCGCATGCCACGAAGTGAAGTGTCCGAACGTCATAGGGCGGGAAGCTGGGTGTGGGTGGTGGCGAAGAGTCGTATGGAAATTTGGTAGAGCTTGAACCGGCCCCCCCACAAAGTGGGGGTATTGCCCGCCTCCTATGAAAACCCTGGCACTGGTGAGAACGGAGTGTCCCCACGTGCTAGTAATTGTTGTTGTTGTTGTTGTTGTTGTTGTTGTTGTTGTTGTTGTTGTTGTTGTTGTTGTTGTTGTTGTTGTTGTTGTTGTTGTTGTTGTTGTTGTTGTTGTTGTTGTTGTTGTTGTTGTTGTTGTTGTTGTTGTTGTTGTTGTTGTTGTTGTTGTTGTTGTTGTTGTTGTTGTTGTTGTTGTTGTTGTTGTTGTTGTTGTTGTTGTTGTTGTTGTTGTTGTTGTTGTTGTTGTTGTTGTTGTTGTTGTTGTTGTTTGGGCTTGTTTTCCTGCTCGCGGAGCACTCCCCTCGCGAGCTCGTCTACCTGCGTCCCGAGCGGTGGAAAGGCTCGCCGCCCGTCTCGGCGGCTTGTAAAGAATGAGGAGCACGACTTGCTGCTGCAAGCTCCGGGTCATGATCCGCAGCGTCGAATCTTAACGGGCGGAGAACGGTATAAAATAAACTTGTTCGCCTGCCGTCGGGGGCGCCTGTCCCTAGGCGGCTGGAAAGTTTATACCCATACGGTGCCACCGTAAGGGTATAAACTTTCCAGCCGCCCTGGGACAGGCGCCCCCGACGGCGAAAAAGTGTATTTTATACCGTTCTCCGCCCGTTAAGAATCACAGCACGGCGGTAGCCGTTGAGAGTTCCTGCCAAGACCGCACCTGCGCATGAGGACACATACGCTCCCACGGCAGCCGCCACGGGGCTCGAGGGCTCGAGGGCCCGAGGGCCGAGGGCCCGCACTGAGGCTCCGAGGGGAGGGCCCGAGGGCTCGAAGGCTCAAGGGCTGAGGGGCCCACGGGTTGAGGGCTCCAGGCCCGAGGGCCGAGGCCCGAGGGCCGCGGAGGGGGGGGGGGGACGGGAGGCCCCGAGGGGTGCCCCCGCGAGGCCCGCGGAGGAGCACCGAGAGAGGCGGCGCCAGCGGGAGGCCGCCCGCCCCGCCCCCCCCCCTCCCCGGGAGCGCCCCGGAGAGGCCCCCCGGGGCCAGAGGGGCCCCCCGCCCGCGGCAGACGCCGAGGACGAGGAGGACGAGCCAGCGACCCAGAGCCCCTCGCGCCGTGAGAGGAGGGGGAGGAGGGGGAGGAGGGGGAGGAGGAGGAGGAGGAGGAGGAGGAGGAGGAGAGGGAGGAGGACGAGGAGGAGGAGGAGGAGGAGGAGGAGGAGGAGGAGGAGGGGGAGGAGGAGGAGGAGGAGGAGGAGGATCAGGAGGAGGAGGAGGAGGAGGAGGAGGACCAGTGTAAACCCAAGAGTCATCAACGATGTTGGAATTAACCCTCCCTCCAAGCTCCCTCCTCAGAGGCTCCTACAACGGTTCATTTCCATTGAGGGAACTGCCTCGTTGGAAGACAACCGTTTGATGACCCTGAGGCATGCCAAAACATCGTTCTCGGCATTTCAACGCCACGGATTAACCTGGCTGCTGCGTCTTGACGGTCCCGAATCGTGCGAGAATGCCTTTTTGTTGGACTTCAACACCCCGAACCAACATAACTGTTGCACCCGCATAATCATGAATGCGTCCTAAACAATATTTCTGGCACGTTCATCATGGGAATCCGTGAAGCTCTTCCAAATGTGTGCAACGAATGTGCGCGGCGCTAAAGCGAGAACCGAATTTTGAAAAGGAGCCGCCCTCAATCCGTGAAGCCCTTGCACTTGTTTTACGAATGTGCGCGGCGCTAAGGCGAGAGCCACAGATTGAAAACGACCCACCTTCAATTCGTGAAGCTCTTGCCGATGTTCAAAACGAAAGTGCGCGGCGCTAAGACGAGAGCCACATTCTGACAACCGCCCGCCCTCAATCCGTGAAACTCTTGCAAATGTTAAAAACGAATGTGCCCGGCGCTGAGGCGAGAGCCACATTTTGAAAAGGAACCGTCCTCAATCCGTGAAGCTCTTGCAAACTTTTAGAGCGACTGTGTGCGGCGCTAAGGCGAGAGCCATGTTCTGAAAACCATCCGCCCTCAATCCGTGAAACTCTTGCCAATGTCGAAAAAGAATGTGCGCGGCGCTAAAGCGAGAACCACATGTTGAAAGCCACCCGCCATCAATCTGCAAAACTCTTGCAATTTTGTAAAACGAATGTGCGCGGCGCTAACGCGAGAGCCACATGTTGGCAGCCCCCCGCCCTCCATCTGTGAAACGGTTGCCACTTTTCAAGCTTCAGAATCAGAAATGGTGAAGAATTCTCTGGCCTAAAAACTGGCCTCGGGGTGCGACAGGGAGAAGTTATTCAGGAAAAGGAATGGAGGAGGAGGATGAGGAGGAGGAGGGAGAGGAGGAGGAGGAGGAGGAAGTGGAGGAGGAGGAGGAGGAGGGAGATCCGCTCCTCGCTCGCTCCGCCTCCGTTCCCCAAACCCCTCGCGCTGCGAAAAGATGTCGACGGGAGGTTTTTCGCTATGTTCAGCCTCCAGGGGCCATCGGCGGGCCTTGGGGCCACCAAAAAACCACTCGGGACGAAAGACCGGCCCTCGGGAAGTGGTTCGGACTTATGAGGGCCACGTCAAAAAAAAAAAAAACGACGTCGGGGGTCTGGGAACAGCCACGCGCAGGCAGCACGACGGGCCGCGACACAAGCGGCACGCAGGGGCGCCTCTGGATACCCTGGACCCAGAAAACGTTATCATGCGCCTCTTTTACTTCCGCCGCCTTCCGCCGCCCTTCCGCCGGCGGAGGCGGCCTCGTTTTACTTCCGCCGACCTTCCGCCGCCCTTCTGCCGCCTTCCGCGGCGGAAGGGATGACAACTCCTCCGATCCTCGAAGGCAAAGCCATTTTTGGAACGCCTCACAGGAGGGAAACGAAAAGGAGGGACCAACTCAGGGAGGCGAGACATCGGCCTGGAGTCAGCGATGCATCGCCGGCAGATCGGCGACAAGCCCCCGCGACAGAGGAACCCCACGGTCCTGGGCAGCGTGGGGCTGGTAGGCCACCCGTCGGCGATCCATGGCACAATAAGGATGCAAGGGCCTTGGAAGGCCAGATCGACACTTTGCAAGCGGGACGTGGCCAGCGACAGCGGCCAAGGATTGGCCGAAGGGGAAGGATGCAAGGGCAACCTTGGAAAACCGCTCATCCGTACGATGCGGGTTGACTGTAGCGGGCCCCTGTCTGCGATCTATGGGCGATTTCGATGCGTCCTTCGATGAGCCTACACTCGGACTTGATTGGTCAGGACACCCAAGAGGACACAAACTCCTCCCGCGGCAACGTGGCACCAGAATTTTAAAGGATATGCGGGTTGCACAGGTCGGGATAGACATGGCACTATTCGCCATCGCTCGGACGTCCATTCCCCGTGCATGTATCGATTCCGTGCGTGTATTATTTCGGAAGATGATCCAAGATGCTCCTCGATGACCCCCGCCGAACAAACACGCACACGTCCCAGCGACGCCAAAACAAGGGTACCCTCGATTTAGCATGGTCAACCTACCAATCGGGGCCGACTGCATACCCCCCCTGACGCTGCCTCTGCCTTGACCTCTGGGAGGGCCGCCGGCGAGCCATTTTTGACAGCTCTTTCATATTGTTTAGCTATGTTTGATTTTTCTTCCAGAATCCGCCTGTGGGACATGCCCGACCTAACCTTATGGCTCGGTCCGACTGTCCGACTTTTTCCATCGGGGCGCTCTTCCACGAGCTCTGCCTCGGGGGCCCCTTTCGGGGAGGCCCCGGGGCCACCAGGAAAACGGTGCTGGCGCGAAGGAGAAAACTGGCCCCGCGGGGGAGGGGGCGGGGGCCTCGTGAGGGGCCGCGCACCATAAATCAGAGCGTCGGATCTGTGAGATGTTGGGGGGAGGGGGGGGAAGCCACGAGGTGGTGATGTATAGGGCGACGGAATCTACGCACATCCGCTTCTCCCTGGCCAGGCCCAGCCCTGAACCCAACAGCGGCGCATACGCCACGCCCTCCCGGCACGGCCAAGAGGGCGTAGGCACAGCTCCCAGGAGCAGGATGGGCCTGGCCAGGGAGCAGCGGATGTGCAGAAGTAGAGCTCCTCGCGCGATGATGCGGGGGCACGCGGGGGGGCGGGGCAGCACGAGGGGGGGGGGAGGGTACAGGCGGACCTGATTGGCCAGGACACGCGAGAGGACGCAAGACCCTTCCGAGGACCACATTGCCACAGGAGTGCAGGAAGCATGGGTCGCGAGACACAATAGACGCCTCCTAGATGGGGTCGGAGTAGATGGGGTCGGAGGATCGCGCCGCATCGCCGATACATCGGCGATGCATCGGCGCCGTCGGCGTGGAGAAAATCGGGCTCCACATCGAGCCGCATCGCCGATGCATCGTCGATGCGGCGCGACCCTCCGACCCCATTTACTCCGGCCCCATCTGGGAGGCCTAGACACAAGACACAAGGGTGCCCTTGATCTGGCAGGGGTCGGCCTACGAATCTGGGCCGACCGTAGAACGAGCGGCGGAGGGAGCGCACGGGCGGGGGCTCCCCCCGAGGGGCGGGGCCGGCGGGGCATGGGGAGGGGCGGAGCGGAGCCTGAGGCAGGGGAGGGAAGTAGGGGGAATCCAAACCTACCTCGCTGTTGACCACCCTCGCTTCCAAGAGGTACCAAACGATGCCAAATTGCAGCCTGTACTGGTCAGGCCGCTTGACGAGGAGGCGCGTGGTATGGCTTGGTTTTGCCTGGAAGCGAAAGCGGGGTAGGTAATTCACGCTCTGAGGAAGAGGAGTCGGGGGGGGAGGGCAGGGGGCCCCTAGGGGAACCACTGCTGCCAGAAGCAGATCAGCCCGATGTTGCCACGAACCCCGACAGCACAAAAAGCGGGTGGGGACGACTGGAGAGAGCGGCAGAAGAAAGAAGGAGTGTGTTCTCGAGGCCTCGGCGATGACGACGCGGGTGACTCTAGACGAAGAACTGTGTGCCAATCGTGGCGTTGGTGTCAAGCACCATCGATCTTGTACGAATCTGAGGACGAGGTCGCAGCGACGTGTGGGGGAGGAGGGAGAGCAAGAGGGGACGAAGACGGGGGCAGCAGAATAGCGGGTGCTGGAATGGAAGGGGGCACTTCGAGATGTTGGCGGTGAGACAACGCCGTTGCACATCATCTTTACAACGAGGTCGTCGCGCACAGGCACGCACGGTCTTTCAATTGTTGTCCCTTCTTCTTTTGCCCCCCGGAATTAACACGCATGTTTGGGACTTTTCAAGGCGACGCGCATTATTTTGGCATTTGTTTTGCTGTGTTGGGCTCCCGTCGGTCGTTTTAGAGGGGCTTTGGGCAACCGTGGGGACCTCTCGGGGGCGTCTTGGGCCGTCTTGGAACGACCTTGGAAGCCGCTGGGGCCGCCGTGGACGCGGAGGAAAACGACAAGGGGTATGCAGTACAAATGTATAGTTTCCTCCGGGCATGGCATGATTCTAGCCTCTTGGGGATCACCTTGGGGGCCTGGTGGGGGATTTTTGGTGTTTCCCCTGCTCTAACTTGGGCAGGCTGGAGCCTTGATGGCTCTTTGGGAGGCGTCCTGGGACCCTCTGAGGCCTCTCTTGGAAACCTTGTGGGGCTCCCTGGCGCCTACCTGAGTCAGCCTTGGGGCCCTCGTCGGTTGTCTTGGAGGGGTCTTCGACCGTCTCGGGGTCCACTTGGGGGCGTCTTGGGCAGCCTTGGAGCGAACTTGGAGGCCTCTTGGGCCGTCTCGGGCGCAGAGGAAACCGACAAAAGAGATGCGGTATGAGCGTGCGCTTTCCCACGTGAGATGAGAGCCCTGTAGGGCTCCCCGGGAGTCTGCCTGAGGCAGCCTTGGAGCCCTCGCCGGCTGTCTTGAAGAGGCCTTGGGCCGTCTTGGGGACCTCTTAGGGGGCGTCTTGGGCAGCCGTGGAGCGGACTTGGAGGCCTCTTGGGCCGTCGCGGGCGTGGAGGAAACCGAAACGGGGCATTCGGTACAAATGTACATTAGGAATGGCACGCTGTTAGCCTCTGGAAGGTCACCTTGGGGGCCTCGTGGTGGCCTTTTGGCGTCTCCCGTGCTTCAACTTGGGCAGTCTGGAGCCTTGGTGGCTCTTTGGGGGGCTTCCTGGGACCTTCTGAGGCCACCTTGCGCACCAATTTGGAATCGTCCGGGCCCCTGGAGACGCATCCGCAGAATTCCTGCCGTCTTCTGCCGTCTTCTGCATGCCGGCTTCTGCCAGCGTTCCGCCTGTGGCCGGGGCCAGATCCCGGGGGGTCCCACCAGGACCCCTCAGGGGAACCCCTCAACGGGAACCCCTCAAGGTCGGGGAACAGAAACTCAGAGGTCCGCGCGGATTCGACGGATCGGCGCTGGGGCCCCCAGGCGGCGCCTCCGGCGCCGCCCCCAGGGGAGGGGAGCCCAGTACCGATCCACGAAATCCGCAAGGAACTCCGAGGTTTTACGTATGTTTACGGTCAAGGCATGGCCATAAGAACGTGGGTCAAGGCCCAAGACCCAAGGTCCAAGACCTCTCCTCAAGCTGCTCCTCCTCCTCCTCCTCCTCCTCCTTCTCCTCCTCCTCCTCCTCCTCCTCCTCCTCCTCCTCCTCCTCCTCCTCCTCCTTCTCCTCCTCCTCCCCAAACCTCCTCCTCCTCCTCCTCTCTCCTCCTCCTCCTCCTCCTCCTCCTCCTCCTCCTCCTCTGCCTCCTCTTCCTCCTCCTCATCCCCCCCCTCCTCCGCCCTCGTCCTCCGTGGAGATACCGAAGTGGAAGGCTCAAGGCCCCATGGGAGATGCCCAGGTCGAAGGCCCGAGGCACCCTCGCCGACGGCCCAGGGCCTTGTGGAGAGATTCCCAAACCGAGGTAGCACTCCACGGCGCAGGGGCCAACACACGAAGAACACTCCAAGGGCACCCATCCAATGAAGGTGCCCAGACACACACACACACACACACACACACACACACACACACACACACGCACACACACACACAAACACACACACACGCACACACACACATACACCACATACACACACGCACATACACACACACACACACACGCACTCACACCACACACACACACACACACAACACACATACACACACATACACACACAACACACACAACACACACAACACACAACACACAACACACAACACACAACACACAACACACAACACACAACCCACACACACACACACACACAACACACACACATACACACACACACACACATTGGCACACACAAATACACACAAATCCCAAGATGCCCCATATGTTCCATCTACCTTTTTAGGTGCTCGTCTTCCCCCCCACTATTTTCAAGGAGTCGACGATGATTTGTGTCTGTGCTTTTGTCCCTCCTGATCCAAGGGCACCCTCCACCCCTCCAAAGGCAACGCTCCAAGGGCAACGCTCCACTCCAACACACGCAAGGTATCCAAGTCGAGCAGCACTACCAGGGCACCCCTCCAGGGCCAAGGCTGTTCTCTCTCTGAGCGCTCGTGCCAGCCGTCTTGTCATTGTCGCTGCCGGTGCTGCCTTCGGGCCGGGCGAAAGGGGGGGGATAGCAAAGGAGGGGTTTGAGAATCAGCTCACCTAGCTGATTTCCCCGGCGCCTCCCGGCGCCGGGAGGCGCCCATGTGGATCGAGCAATATAGGCCCTTCGGTGGGGCTGAAGCCAGCTGCATGCAGCAGATGTCGTAGCCCCCCCTCTCCCCCCCTTGCGTCCGGCCCGATGCGTGTGCCCCGAGGGGGGCCGAGGGAGCTGCTCCTGACCCTCGTGCCGGCCGCCGTGCCATCGGCGGCCGCGCCCGTGCCCCGAGGCGGCGAGGGCGCGGCCCCGCTCCTGGGCCTCGGCCCGCCGCTTCCACTGCTCCAGGAAGCGCCGGTCGAACTCGCCCAGGTCCGCGAGCTGCTGCTCGTGCCTCTGGCACCGCGCGTCGGCCTGCGCGCAGGTCGGGCACGCCCTCCTACCAGGCGGAGGTCGGAAGACAAGCGTAAACTTGCCGAAAGAGCGAGCCCCAGAAACAGTCGGAAGAGAGCGAGATATCCTCCCCAGACGATTTTGAACTACTCTTGAGTCTTCCTTCTGTAGAGGGGCATGCCCGACTTACGCCTGCGCCCTCCAGCCCTCCACCGCGTCGCGCACCTCGCCCACCGACCGCGCGGCCGCGGCCACCTTGCTGGACAGAGCGCCACTGGCCAGCGCAAGGGCAGGGCGGACAAGGGCAGCGCGACGATCCGAAGAGAGACGGCGGAGCATGAGCGACAGCGGAGACGACGGGTGCCGCTGCCCTTCAACATAACTTTGGAGGCGGCCGGGGGGTCTGAATCACTTGCATGGCGCTCGCCCCCGCCACCCCCCCCATCGCCTCTCTTGAAAGGCATGCCGGCGCGCAAATGCCTTTCGACGTGCGTGGTTTCCGTACGTGCAAGTCGTTTGCGGCTTGTTTCAGGTTCAGCCCCCCCCCGGCCATGCAAGTGAACTTGCCGGAGCCTAATAAAACACGCTCTGGGGACCCCAGAATAAAATATCGGTCGGGAGGGGAGGGTGTAGCCCAATCCGCTCAAAATCCGTCCCCGGACCCGGCCCGCTCCCGAGGTCCATCTGGTGCAGCTTTTCACCCTGAGTCAGTTTCTGATGGTGCCAGGGCCCGAGAAAGGCCCCGGGAGGCCAAAAAAGGACACAACCTTCCCGAACCGAGAACCTCGGACCTGGCCCCCCTTACTGCTGGCCAGAACCAGTGCTGGGCCACCTCGGACCCCCAGCCGGCTCCAAACTGGGCTATCACGACATCGGACAGCAAGGCCCACCAAGGCGAACTGATACCGTTAACAAAATGAAAAACGGATCCTGCAGGAAACGGGTCCTGACCCCGGGGCCTTCCCCCAAGACCAGATTCTCATCCCGAGCCGTGTTCCGACAGTCCCTGAGCCCGTGGAGGGCCCCGGGGAACCAAAAACGGCGAAACATCTCAGGACCCGTTTCCCCCGGGACCCGCTTCCGCCACGGCGATTACCGTGTGACGCACACAGACTACTAGAACTATAGATGCCCTTCTTGGAGGCGCGCTTCCGACCCGAACAGTCAGTGTACCCATATTGTAGTACATCGCTTCCCGAGCGGTGTGGCCAGAAAGCGCTCGCCACAACGCACGAACTAGAAGGGTTCTCGGTGCGCGCGTGGCCCCTGGGGGGCGACGCACACACAGTATGGCATTAGTACTCGGGTTTCGTTACAGTATGAAAAACAGGGCTAGGATCGGGATAAATCGCTCCAGAGCGTTCCGGAGCGCTCTCAGAGCGTTCCGGAACGCTCTGGAGCGGCCGCGGCGCCCAATACATCCTCCAAACCAGCCGATTCTCAGAGATTTCGAGTTATCCCGATCCGATTTTGTCCCGATCTTCGCGTCAGCCGGGCTTCTCTGCCCAGGCGGAGCACCTTGCCGGACAGGGCGCCCTGCTCCTGCCGGTACTCCGACAGCGCGGCCCGCTCGAAGGCGACGTCCCTGGCCAGCGTCTGAAGCCCTGCGGAGGTGTCCTCGGCGGCCTGCGCCACGGCGCCGATGTCGTCCCGCAGCTCCTGGAGCTCGGCTCGGCGGCGCGCACAAGGGGGGGCAGGGGGAGGGGGGGGGGAAGGCTTCTTCGGAGGGTAGACCTACACTCCTCCTCCTCCTCCTCCTCCTGATCCTCCACCCCTCCTCCTCCTCCTCCCTCCCTCCTCCTCCTCCTCCTCCTCCTCCTCCTCCTCCTCCTCCTCCTCCTCCTCCTCCTCCTCCTCCTCCTCCTCCTCCTCCTCCTCGCGCCAGCCTTACATCTGCAGACAAGGCACGCGCCTTCTGAGAAGCAGGGGTGCTCCTGAGAATCCTTCCCCCTCCCCCCTACCCCCCTTCTGCGAGTGGCCAATCAGTGGGCCCTGGGAAACGGAGGGAGCGTGTTTCTTCACCGTTTTCACAAGAACTGTCCCTGGATGCTGAAAACGGCAAGAGAAGGTTCACCGAAACGATTCAAAAAACGGTTCACCGAAACGGCCTGGGCAGTCCAGGGATCCGAAGTCCGTTCGGAAGCGGCTCGAAAACAGCTCGGATCCAGTCCCAACACTGCGATCTGGACCAAACCCCCACCAAAGGAAACGTAACTGGTAAAACAGCGGCGCCAGAAACAGCAAAAACTGCGCCCGAAACGGTGACAAAAACGGAAAAACGAAAACGGAAAATCAACTGCCCTATTGTTTGCAGGGTCCGCGAAGTCCTGGAGCATCGCCAAGGTCGAGAAACCCTCGCGCACGCGACGGTCGAGCTCGTCCAGGCCGTCTTGGCCCCTGCGCTCGGCCTGTGCCACGTCCTTGGAGGAACCAAGAAGTACCGATACCGCTACTCCCCAGACCTGTCCCCAGGTGCGTTCTAAACAGGACTTCGAGGCGAATCCAGCGGTGGCGACGAGGGCCGCCCACGAGGCCAAAAAAGGAGAAAACAAGGCGAGGGTAGCGTTACAGTTGGAGCTCGACCACAAGAAACCTTCCACAAGAAACCCAACCCTGAGACCCCGGGACGTCCCTTGACTTGGTGCGGGAACGCCACGCTCCACATCGCAAAGCCATCGAAACCCAAGAAACTCAGGGTACCCTGGAGGCAAGCAGGGTGCCTCTTGGCATGGGCCTCCACCGTACGGGTGCCTTATCCTCCTCCTCCTCCTCCTCCTCCTCCTCCTCCTCCTCCTCCTCCTCCTCCTCTCCTCCTCCTCCTCCTCCTCCTCCTCGTCCTCCCCTCCTCCTCCTCCTCCACCTCCTCCTCCTCCTTCGAGTCCTGCCGCGCCGCGGCCGCGGCGGCCGCGAGCGAGCGCTCCAGCTCGGCGACCTCTGCGCGGGTGGCACCCGCGCCTCTGTGGGCCTCGAGGCCCGCGGAGAGCCCGGCATGCACCGCCTCCAGCGCCTCGCGGAGCTCGCCCTCGGCCCGAGCGTGGGCCTCCTTCGAGGAGGAGCAAGACGAGGAGTAGGAGGAGAAGGAGGAGGAGGAGGAGGAGGAGGAGAAGGAGGAGGAGGAGGAGGGGGAGGAGGAGGGGGAGGAGGAGGACGAGGAGGAGGAGGAGGACGACGAGGAGGAAAAGGAGGAGGAGGAGCAGGAGGAGGAGGAGAAGCAGGAGGAGGAGAAAGAGGAGGAGGAGGAGGAGGAGGAGGAGGAGGAGGCGGGCGCTTGCTTGCAAGCGCGGGCCCCAGAGGCCGGGAGTTGTGGCGCTGAAGGTGTGTGAGGGCTGCGTGGTGCAGTCCGTGCGTCGCCGAGCCGCGTGCTCTCGACGCGCACCAAGTGGGCGACGCCGACACCACTGCGAGCCCTTCGGCCCGCGCCCTGGGTAGACGACGCCTGTACCGCGGCGAACCCAGGACAAGCCCACCGCACCCGAGGCGGCGTTTGCCCCAGTGCCTGCGGCGCCCGCCCCAAGACGTAAGGCCGAGGGTCGGAACGGACGGCGCGGCGACATTGTGTGCAGGCTAGGAGAGCAACACAAAGTTACGGGCCTTGCGCAGGACTGCATAGCGACCTTACGCATAGACTAGGCGGTGCATGGCGCAGTCCATGTGGTGCAGGCTAGGCGGTGCGAGGCGGAGGAGGAGGAGGAGGAGGAGGAGGAGAAGGAGGAGGAGAAGAAGGAGAAGGAGGAGGAGGAGGAGGAGGAGGAAGAGGAGGAGGAGGAGGAGGGGGAGGAGGCGGAAAGGGAGGCGAAGCTGGAGGGGGAGGAGGAGGGGAGGAGGAGGAGGAGGAGGAGGAGGAGGAGGAGGAGGAGGAGGAGGAGGATGAGGAGGAGGAGGAGGAGGGGAGGATGGGAGGAGGAGGGGGAGGAGGGGGGGAGGCGGGGGAGGGGGAGGAGGAGGAGGAGGGAGAGGCGGAGGGGGGAGGCTTGGGTAGGAGAGGGGGAGGAGGTGCAGGCTGGGCGGTGCAAGCTGGTGTGGCGCCAGGTGTGCGATAGCCAGCCACACGGGCGCCCACAGGGCCCCCGCGGGTGGCCTCCCACGCGGCGCGCCGAACAAAGGGGCCCACGGGCGGCAGCCGACCTCGCCCGAGGAACCTCGGCACCCACCCAGCGCACGGGGCGCCCACGAGGCACCGTCGGGCGACAAGACCGACCGAGAACCAAGCGAAACCTCGGCACACCCCGTGTTCGATGGAGAAAGACAGTGCAAACAGATCCTTCGGAGGTCCGCGCGGGGTTCTTGCATCTACACTGGACCATTTCTCCCAGGCGCGCGGAGCGCGCCAGGGGTGGCGCCGGAGGCGCCGCCACGGGGGTCCAGTGCAGATCCAGAAACACGCTCGGACCTTCGAAAGATCATGTGTATGCCTGTCTGTCATGTTCGGAGAAAGCCACCCCATGCACCACCATGCACCGTGCCTGGCAAGAACAGTCCTGGGCCCTGGGATTGGGTGGATGCACCCTCCAGGCCAAGGCCAAGAGGGTCTGAACACACCATCCTGGGGCCCAGGATGGCCCTGGCCAGGCGCGGCGGCGGCCACCAGGTGCCTGCTGCGGAGGTCCCCCCGGGGGTCGCTGGAGGTTCCCCACAGAAGCCACTGCAGGCTCTCGAAGGCTCCCGAGGGCGCTTGGATTAGGTCGGGCGTGTCCCCCTACAGGCCGATTGCCGACGACACATAAAAGATACTCAAACATCAGATGTTATTTTTATTGTTTAAGACAAACAAGCAAACAAACAAACAAACAAAACGTCCCGATTCTATGTTTGGACAATTATGAATATTACTCCTGTAGAGGGACAGGCCCGACTTAACACCAAGCCTCTGCAGGCTTTCGAAGGCTCCCGAGGGCGCTTGGAGGGCCCCCCGAGGGCGGCTCTCCTTCGTGGCATACGACTGCTCGCAGTGGGCCCTCAGCGCGCCAGCGGCCGCCTGCCAGGCACACCGGGCGGTTCGATCGCTGCCCGATGCGGTTGGACCCTCCAGTGGAAGAAGAAACAACTACATCAAGTGAGCGTTTTCTTTCTTTCTGCGGTTCGGCATTGGGCAGGAGGGGGGGGGAGGGGAGGGGACTTCGAGCTCCAGACTGGGTGGGTATGGCGGCCTTTCGGCCTTCAAAGGCTTCAAAGCTGTTTCTTGCGATTCCTCCTCGTCGTCGTCCTCGTCGTCGTCGCCCTCCTCCCTGGTCTGCTCGTCCTTTTTTTCCTCTGTAGTCCTCAATTTCTTCCTTCTCGTGCTTCTCGAATCGTCCTCCGAAAGCTATTTCGTCGGCATTATCCTTCCCCTGTAGAGGATCCATGCAGGGATTCCTTTTGTTTGGGGTGCGACACAATCCGTTGTATGGGCGGAGTACATTGGATTCGTCATGCTGGCGGTGAAAACCAAAACAAACACCAGGAGAAGCAAACACAACAAAGAAATCAAAATCCGACGGCTGGAAAACCGAGAAAACACAAGGACAAAAGCAAACTTACCCTGGCGACGTACCCAACCCCTGCGCAATGCGGGGCATAAGCACATCAGGATTGCTACAACGGGGGCGATGACGTAACATGGACGCATGTGATTTTGCGAGCAGCAGTCGGAAGGCTCTCAGGCCCCCGATCAAGATCTAAGGGCTACGTACTGACAAATCACCCCCGTTGGCTGTGCCATGCGCCCGTTGCACCCAACGTATCCCACAGCAGCTCTTGAGAGCCCCCGAGGGCTAAATGTAGGCGCAACGTTATGGCCATCGCCCGGCAAATAGTCTGTTTCACAAATCACCCCCGTTGGCTGTGCCATGCGCCCGTTGCGCCTGACGTATCCCACAGCAACTCTCCAGAGCCCCCCCAGGAACGGCGAGGTCCGGCTCAGATCCCCGCGGTGCCTCACTCCGCAGGACCCACCAGCAACCCTCGAAAGTAGCGTGGCGACTGTGTCGCAGATCGCAGCCCCCCAGGGACGGCGAGGTCCCGCTCAGATCCCCGCGGTGCCTCACTCCGCAGGACCCACCAGCAGCCCTCGAAAGTGGCGACAGTGTCACGGATCGCAGCCCCCTAAGGATGGCCAGGCTCGCGCAAGGCAAGAGGAGACAAGACGGAAGCGGGAGACGGGAAGCGGGAGAAGAGGAAGAGGAGGACTGGAGACCGCAGTGCTCTATTCAAAACGGATATCCGAAAAAGGAGGGTTGGGAAACAACTTTCAGCACACACACGCACACACACACACACACACACACAACAAATCCACTACTCAGTGGGAGAGGCGCGGTGGGGGTGGGCGAAGTATTAACATTGTTGGATGAATCCTCCTCCTCCTCCTCCTCCTCCTCCTCCTTCTCCTCTTCGTTCTCCTCCTCTTTCTCCTCCTCCGGAGAGTACGTCTGGCCTCCAGGCGCTCGCGCTCGCTCCGCGCCTGCGCCAGCCCCTCGCGCCACTCGGCGGCCGCGGCGGCGGCCTCCGCGCGGAGCGCGGCGCCCTGCTCGCCAAGGGCGCCGCGGAGCTCGAGCAGCCCCTCCTCGAGCTCCTCGGGGGGTCGAGGAGGAGGGGGAGGAGGAGGAAGGCTAATTAGGAGGGGGAGGAAGAGGAGGAGGAGGGGGAGGAGAGGGAGGAAGAGGAGGAGGAGGAGGAGGAGGAGGAGGAGGAGGAGGAGGAGGAGGAGGAGAAGGAGGAGGAGGAGGAGGAGGAGGAGGAGGAGGAGGAGGAGGAGGAGCAGGAGGGAGGAGGAGGAGGAGGAGGAGGAGGAGGGAGATCCGCTCCTCGCTCGCTCCGCCTCCGTTCCCCGACCCCCTCGCGCTGTGAAAAAACACGACGGTAGGTTGTTGTTCCTATGTTCGGCCTCCGGGGGGCCCTCACTGGGCCTCGGGAGCGTCAAAAAAACGGCTGAGGTTGAAAACCGGACCCGGGGAAGTGGTCCAGACCTCTGGGAGCCGACGCTGCGAAAAAAACACCACGTCGGGGGTCTGGGGATCGGCCTTCGGGGATCGAGCATCCCCAAGGGAACGTTTTCTGATTCGGCGCTTCGCCATTTGGAGGGGAAGGGGGGCGGGGTGAGGGGGTGGGATCTGGCTCAAGGACCTATGCTTTTCATGCGACTACTGCCTGCAGCAGTGCGTCTCCTATGGGGGGAGACTCCACCTGCCTGAAACAGGCGCCGGGAGCAGCCAGGGTCTACTCCGGGGGGGGGGGAGGGGGTGCGAGGGCTCGCGCCGATGGGCAAAACCATGAGTAAGAAACGGATCACGAAATCTGCGACGGTCCGGCTGTTTCATGCTGGGGCGCTCTTCCTCGATTGCGGCATCCACGGGCCTGTACCCCCTCGCGAGGAGGAGGAGGAGGAGGAGGAGGAGGAGGAGGAAGAAGAGGAGGAGGAAGATAGGCTGGCTGGCTGGGTGGCCCATGGAGGGAGGAGGGAGGAGGGAGGAGGGAGGAGGGAGGAGGGAGGAGGAGGAGGAGGAGGAGAGGAGGAGGAGGAGGAGGAGGAGGAGGAGGAGGAGACCCTGTCCCCATCAGCGACACTCCAGGAAGGGACCCTCTGGGCTGAAGGTGCGGGCGAGCAAGCGCGGAAGGGCCGAAGCGGAGAGGGGCCAGAAGGCACACAGGACACGCGCGTGATCCAGAGCGGGAGCCGCCCCGAGGAGAGGTTGAATGGCCTCTGAACAACCACTTGCGTCCAACCCGGTGCAGACCACGCGGAGTACCCCCCTCCTGGCCCGGCCGAACCAGACCCCTCCTCCCTGGCGCGCTGGGCCGCTGACGCCTGCGGGCTGCGCCGGGCCCCAGTGCGGAGGGGGAGGGAAGGAACGGCAGAGAGGCGGCAGAGGTAGGAGGCGGAGTGGAAGAGTGCGTTTTCCTCAGGCGGCCCATGAAGCAACCTGCACACATGCAGCAACAGAATGGGGCAGGGAGATCATCCAAGCCTCCAGCACGAATCATCGCCGAAACCTCAATCCCACCCAATGGTGCCGAGGCGCACCACGGCTGCAAACGTGGACTACATCCCCCACGCGACCGGCACGGCGTCCTTCACGGGGGAGATGGCGTTGGGCTCCAGCCTCCCCTTCCACATCTCGCTCAGCAGCGCCAGGGCCCGCTGCCACTGCATTCGGCTCCAGTTTCATCTCCCACATGTCGCTCAGCAGCGCCAGGGCCCGCTGATGGAGCTCGCCCTTCTCGCACGCACTGATCCCAGCGTTGTAGCTCAAGACGTTGGGCTCCAGCTTAAACTTCCACATCTCGCTCAGCAGCGCCAAAGCCCGCTGCCGCTGCTCGCCCTCCTCGCACGCACTGACTCCCAGCGCTGCAGAAGAGATGACGCTGGGCTTCAGCTTCGTCCTCTGCATCTCGCCTACCCGCGGCAGACCCAGCTGCCACGGCTCGCGACGTCCCGCACGGACGCGGCCCAAAACTCAATGGATTATGACTGGCCGATGGAGATGCCCGCCGAGACCATCACGGTAGTTGCCCCCCACCAGGGCCCCGCACGCGCGGTGCTCCGCATGAGACCCGAAGCCGCGAGAGACCGATCTGAGGACAGCCCGGGAATCCTGCAGCGCCGCGAGAGGCCCTTTCGTACGCTGTGATTCCCAAGTTGTAGCTGTCCTCGTTCGGCTCCAGTGAGCCCTCTTGCATGTCGCCGAACAACGACAACGCCCCCCGCCACTGCACGCATCTGTGGCATGCGCTGATCCCAGCTTGGTAGCTGATCAGGTCGGGCACCAACTTGACCTCCCTCATCTCGCCGAGCACAACCAAAGCCCGCTGCCACTGCTCGCCCTTCTCGCAAGCACTGATCCCAGCGTTGTAGCTGATGACGTTGGGCTCCAGCTTCGCCACACGAATGTCTCTCAGCAGCGCCAGGGCCCTCTGCCACTGCTCGCCCTTCTCGCACGCACTAATCCCAGCGTTGTAGCTCAAGACGTTGGGCTCCAGCTTAAACTCCCACATCTCGTTCAGCAGCGCCAGCGCCCGCTGCCACTGCCGGCCCTTCTCGCACGCGCTGATCCCAGCGTTGTAGCTGATGACGTCGAGCTCCAGATTCGCATCCCACATCTCGCTCAGCAGCGCCAGCGCCGGCTGCCACTGCTCGCCCTTCTCGCACGCGCTGATCCCAGCGCTGAAGCTGACTAGGGCGAACCCGTGGACTTCGTCCACGAGCTGTGCCTTGGAGAGTTCTCTACGCTGCGGCTCGCTCTTGGGAGCCTTGGTGAGAAGAGCTTTGTACTTCACCGATCGCTCTTTTAATGGGCGTCTCTGGGCCTGCTTGGTGGTCCTTGGGGCCATTTTGGGCCGTCACGGGGCGTCCGGGAGGCCCTGGACCGTCTTGGAGCTCTCTTGAGGCTGCCTAAGGCCGTCTTGGAAGGCTCTCTTGGGGCCGTCTTGGGGTTCTGTGAGGCCGGTTCAGGGCTCTCTGGCGTCGTCTTGGGGCTCTTGTGGGCCGTCTTGGAGCCCTCTTAGGGGCCGCTGGCGTCTTCTCGGGGCGATTTGGGAGGCCTCTTGGCGTGTCCTGGGCCGCTGAGGAGCACACAAGGCGGGCATGCTGAAAATATAAGTCTTCCCATCGGAAATTGACGATTTGTGCCTCTTCGGCATGCACTCGGGGCCCTCTTGGGGCGTCTTTGCGGCCTCTTGGGTCGTCGTGGAGCCCCCCCCGGAAGGCTTCGGGCCCTCGTGGGCCGTCTCGGGACCCACTAGGCCGTCTTGGAGCGCTCTTGGACGGAGCGCCTCTGGGACTGGCCTGAGCGATTCGGCCCCGTGGTGGCGCCGTAAAGGGGCGATTTTGTCCACTTGAGGCCCTGGGTTTCTCGCACGCGCTTCCACTGGCCATGTAGGAGAGATGACGTCGGGCTCCAGCTTACACTCCCACATCTCGCTCAGCAGCGCCAGGGCCAGCTGCCACTGCTCGCCCTTCTCGCACGCACTGATCCCAGCATTGTAGCTGACTAGGGCAGACCTGCGGACTCCGTCCACAACATCAGCTCGACGTGGCGAGGGGTCTCTGGGCAAGCGAGGGGGTGTGTTCCTCAGCTGCTGCTGCTGCTCGGAGGTCCTGCTGCTTCCTCCCCCTCCTCCTCCTCCTCCTCCTCCGCCTCCTCCTCCTCCTCTTCCACCTTCTTCTCCTCTTTCGCTGGATTCTCCATGCCCTCGGTCGGCAATCGTCGATCCTACGACGACTCTCCCCAACAGAGAAACATCGAAGGCCCTCGGAGCGTCCAACATTGTTCTTTTGTGCCTTCGATATGCCGGTCGCCTCTCGTCCGCTCCCCCCCTCCTGGAAGCAATTCTGAGGCCACTTAGGGCTTCGTGGGGGCCGTTTGGGGATCTCTTGGGGCGTTTTTGCCTGCGATATGCCTGTCGCCTCTCGTCCGCTCCCCCGCTCCTGGAGGGAATTCTGAAGCCACTGAAGGCTTCGTGGGGGCCGTTTCGGAGCCTCTTCGGCCTTCTTTTGGGCCTCCCGGGGGGCTCTTAGGGCCCTCTCGGGCCGTCTTGGGTGCCTCTTGGGCCGTCTTGGGGCCGTCTGAGGCCCGCCTCGGCGCCTCTTGGGCTGTCTTGGGCCGTCTTGGGCCGCTCCTGGGGCCGTCTTGGGTGCCTCTTGGGCCGTCTTGGGCGCCTCCTGGGCCGTCCTGGGGCCGTCCTGGGGCGTCTTGGGACCGTCTTGGGGCCCTCCTGGCCCGTCTTGGGGCTCTCTTGGGGTCCTCTTCGGCCGTCTTGGAGCGATCGGGGGGACTTCTTGGGCCGTCTTGGAGCGTCGGGAAGCCGAAGAGGCGAGGAGGCCGAAAACATCGAAAAACATAATAGAAATCGACGATTTCTGTCGCTCGGGGCCCTCTTGGGAGGCCTCTTGGGAGGCCTCTTCGGGCGTCTTGGACGCCTCTTGGGCCGTCTGGCGAATCTCGGGCGTCTTGGGCCCATCTTTAAGCGTGCCGGGGCTCTCCGGGGCCGTCTTGGGGGCTTCTGGGGGCCCTCTCGACATCTGCCTGGGCGGCCCGGGGCGGCCCGGGGCCAGCCCGGGGCGGGTTTGACTCATTGGAGCCTGCGCCCTTCTGGCACGCACTGGGCCCTGCAATGTAGTAGAGACTAGGGCTGACCCGTGGACTCCATCCACGACATCTTTCTGGAATGGTTCTCGGAGGAACGGCGGAGGTTTTGCCGAAAACCTATCAGCACGGCGGCGGCCGGGGCGGCGGCAGCGAGACCGCGTATTCGTGTCCGAGCTCTTGCAACGCTCCCGCAGCTTGGCCCCGGCGCACGGCCCGTTCGCCCCCCTCCTATCGGAGGCAGGTTTGAAGTCTCTCGGGGATGTGCGTCAAAGTCGAAGGAGGCCCATCTGAGGCGTCTCAGGAGCGCCTGAGGAAGGGCTCGGGAGGGGAAGGCCACCGGGAGCGCCGAGGGCCCAAGAGAACTTCAACAAGATGTGGAGTGGAACCCAGTAAGGTCTTCACAGAAACCGCTGTTGGGTCGGACGTGCTCCGCTACGTTGGGAAAGCCGTGTTGTTGGAGTTCTGTGGAAGGCGAAACTCTCTCGGGCGTGTCAGGAGCGCTGGGCCCACTCTCTTGGAGGCAGCTTTGAAGTCTCTTTGGGCCTCTTGGGGGGTTAAGGGCCTCTCAGAACCTCGTGTGGGCCTCTTTGGGGCTTTTTGGGACCTCTTGGGCAGTCTGGGCTCCTCTTGGGCCGTCTTGGGACCACGTTCAGAGCTCCGCACGTCATCTGGACCTTCATGAGGCTATCTTCTGGGCCTCCGTGTGTTTCCTCCTTCTCCTCCTGCTCCTCCTGCTCCTCCGTCTCCACCTGCGCCTCCTCCTGCTTCTCCGCCTCCGCCTCCGCCTCCGCCTCCTCCTCCTTCTCCCGCTGCTCCTCCTCCTCATCCTTCGTGCCTCGATCCTGCATGCCCCAGGCCTTGGATCGTCAATCGTAGACCCTCGGAGCATCGAAAACGGCTGTTGAGGCCTGCGTTCTGCCTCTCACCTGTCGTCCGCCCCCCCCTCTGTTAGAGGAAATTCTGTAACCACTCAGGGACTCTTAGTGGCCGTGCTCGTCGGTGCCGTTTGGGCCGTCTCGGAACCGTCGTGGGCGCCTCTGGGGCCACTTGGGGGCCGTCTTGGGGCCTCGTGGGGCTTGCTTTGGGCTTCTTGGGGGCCTCTGGGGACCTCTTGGCGTTCCCTTGGGGGGGGTCTTGAGGCCTTGTGAGGGCGCATGGGGGCCCAAGGCTCGGAGTGTCAGGGTTTTTCCCTGCTCCGGGTCCGTCTTGGGCGCCTCTGGGGCCATCTTGGGGCTCCCTGGGCCGTCTGGGGACGCGCTTGGAGGCCTGTCGGGCCTTCCTCGGGCGGTCTTGTGGGTCTCTTCGGCCGTCTTGGAGCGTCGGCTAGCCGAGAAGGCGAGACGGCAAAACCCCTTCAAAAAAAGTAGAAAAAGTAAAGATTCTGGCCTCTGGGGGCATGCGTCGGAGGACTGTTGGAGGCGCTTGGAGGCCTCTTGGGCCTTGTTGGGAGCCTCAAGTGAGCCTCTTGGACGCTCCGTGGAGCCTCTTATGGGGCCTCTTGGGGGCCGTCTTGGGGTCTCGTGGGGTTTGCTTTGGGCTTCTTGGGGGCCTCTGGTGACCTCTTGGCGTTCCCTTTGGGGGGGTCTTGAGGCCTTGTGTGGGCGCATAGGGGCCCAGGACTCGAAGTATCAGAGTTCATCCCTGTTCTTTGGCCCCCTCTTGGGCCTGGCTTGGGGTCCTCTGGGGCCGTCTTGGGCGCCTCTTGGGCCATCTTGGGGCTCCCTGGGCCGTCTGGGGGCGCGCTTGGAGGCCTGCTGGGCCGTCCTGGGGCGGTCTTGTGGGTCTCTTCGGGCTTCGTGGAGCGTCGGCTAGCCGAGAAGGCGAGACGGCAAAACTCCTTCAAAAACCATAGAAAATTAAAGATTTTGGCCTCTGGGGGCATACTTCGGAGGACTGTTGGAGGCTCTTGGCGGCCTTTTGGGGGGGTCTTGGGGCTTTGTGTGGGCGTATAGGGGCCCAGGACTCGGAGTGTCAGGGCTGTTCCCCGTTCTTTGGCCCCCTCTTGGGTCTGGCTTGGGGTCCTCCGGGGCCGTCTTGGGCGCCTCTTGGACCATCTTGGGGCTCCCTGGGCCGTCTGGGGACGCGCTTGGAGGCCTCCTGGGCCGTCCTGGGGCGGTCTTGTGGTTGTATTCGGGCGTCGTGGAGCGTCGGCTAGCCGAAAGGCGAGAAGGCAAAATTCCTTCAAAAACCAAGGAGAAACACATGATTTTGGCCTCTGGGGGCATGCGTCGGGGTACTGTTGGAGGCTCTTGGCGGCCTCTTGGGGGGGCCTTTGGGCCTTGTGTGGGCGTATAGTGGCCCAGGACTCGAAGTATCAGAGTTCATCCCTGTTCTTTGGCCCCCTCTTGGGCCTGGCTTGGGGTCCTCTGGGGCCGTCTTGGGCGCGTTTTGGGCCATCTTGGAGCTCCCTGGGCCGTCTGGGGACGCGCTTGGAGGCCTGCTGGGCCGTCCTGGGGTGGTCTTGTGGGTCTCTTCGGCCGTCTTGGAGCGTCAGCTAGCCGAGAAGGCGAGCAGGCAAAACTCCTTCAAAAATCATCGCACCGTTTTTCCCGATTCTTTGGCCCCCTCTTGGGCCTGGCTTGGGGTCCTCCGGTGCCGTCTTGGGCGCCTCTCGGACCATCTTGGGGCTCCCTGGGCCGTCTGGGGACGCGCTTGGAGGCCTCCTGGACCGTCCTGGGGCGGTCTTGTGGTTGTATTCGGGCGTCGCGGAGCGTCGGCTAGCCGAAAGGCGAGAAGACAACGTTCCTTCCAAAACCATTGGGACATTAAGGATTTTGGCCTTGCGGGCATGCGTCGGGGAACTGTTGGAGGCTCTTGGCGGCCTCTTGGGGGGGCCTTGGGGCCTTGTGTGGGCGTATGGGGGCCCAGAACTCGGAGTGTCAGGGTTTATCCCCGTTCTTTGGCCCGCTCTTGGGCCTGGCTTGGGGTCCTCTTGGGCGCCTCTGGGGCCGTCTCGGGGCAGTGGGGGGCCGTCTTTAGCGCCTCTGGGGCCGTCTTGGAGCCGTCTCGGAGCCGTCTTGACTCGTTTTGGGACCGTCGCGGCGCTGTCGTGGCAGCCTCTTGGGCTGCCATCAGCGCCTCAAGAGCCATCGTGGGGCCGTCCAGGGGGCCGTCCAGGGGGCTTCCAGAGGCGTGGTGGGGTAATCTGGAGGGCCAGTAGGGCCGTGTGGACATCGCAGTGGACGAAAAGCAGGGGACCTGGAGAAAGGCTCGTTTTTCCTGGGAATTCTATATATCATTGATCTGGCGTTTTTGGGGCTCGTCCTGGAGCCGACTTGGAGCGTCTCGGGAGGACTTCTGGGCCGTCTGGTGCCTAGTTTGGGCATCTCGGAGCGCTGTGGCCATCTGGTGCGTCTCAGGCCGTCGTGGGGCGACCAGGGAGGCCGGTTACGCCCCGCCAGCGCCCGCACTTCCCGCACGCACGTGTCCCTGCGTTGTAGTGTAGACTAGGGCGAACCCGTGGACTTCGTCCACGTCATCTTGGGCCAAGTCTTGGCTCGAAAAGGTCGTCTTGGGCCTGTCTTCATTCGAAATGACGAGAAGGTGGAAATCTTTCAGAAACCATAGAAGAATCAATGATTTCGTTTGCCGCGGCTCGTCTGGAGCGTCTTCGAGCGGTCTTGGGCCGTCCCGGAGGCCCTCTTGGACCGCTTCCTTCTCTTCGTCCGCCTTCCGCTCTACCTCCGCCTAGACAGCCTTCGGAGCGTCACAGACGGCTATGGTGGGCCTGCGGTGTACGTCTCGCCGCCTGTCAATTTTGAAAGCACCTGGGGCCTTGAAAAAAGTCACCCGGAGGACTCGGGTGACTTTTTTCCAGTTGCCTCTTCGAAGCCCGATGGCGGGCGCTGCCGTCTCCTTGGGAACGGTTAGTGGGCCTCTCGGGGTTTCTTTTCGAGCTCCTGGGGACCAGTTGGGGCCTCGTTGGCTGTCTTGCGGCCTACTAGGGGCCTCTTGGGGCCCTGGAGGGCCGTCTTGCGGCCTCCTGGGGGCCTTTTCTCTTGAAGTTTTTTGGGCCGCCTCTGGGGCCGTTCCCGGGCTGTCCCCCCGAGCCTCTTCCGGGGGACAGCCCAGGAAATCTATTGTGCTGGCGTGCTGTGCGTGCGTGCTCCTGTGTGAGAGGTCGGAAGGGTGTCCCGACGTCACCGCTCGCCTTTGGGAGCTGTGCCTGGGAGAGCTCTCAACGCTGCGTCTCGCTCTTGGGAGCATTGGTGAGAAGAGTTTTGTACTTCACCGATCGCTCTTTAGTGGGCGTCTCTGGGCCTGCTTGGTGGTCCTTGTATGGTTTTTTTTTTGTTCGGGCCATTATGATGTTTTTGTTGGCCTGCTCTGGGAGACTTGTGGGACGTTTTGGAGCCTTTTCGGGCCGTCACGGGGCGTCTGGGAGGCCTTGAACCGTCTTGGGAGCCTCTTGGGGCCCTCGGAGCTCTCTTGGGGCCGTCTTGGGGATCTGTGAGGCCGTTTCAGGGCTCTCTGGCGTCGTCTTGGGGCTCTTGTGGGCCGTCTTGGAGCCCTCTTAGGGGCCGCTGGCGTCTTCTTGGGGCGATTTGGGAGGCCTCGTGGCGTGTCCTGGGCCGCTGAGGAGCACACAAAGCGGGCATGCTGAAAATATGCATCTTCCCATAGGAAATTGACGATTTGTACCTCTTTGGCGTGCTGCCTGCGGCTGTGTTGGAAGCATCTTGGGGCCCCCATCGGAGCTCTCTTGGGGCCGTCTTGGGGTTCTGTGAGGCCGTTTCAGGGCTCTCTGGCGTCGTCTTGGGACTCTTGTGGGCCGTCTTGGAGCTCTCTTAGGGGCCGCTGGCGTCTTCTTGGGGCGATTTGGGAGGCCTCTTGGCGTGTCCTGGGCCGCTGAGGAGCACACAAGGCGGGCATGCTGAAAAGATACGTTTTCCCATAGGCATCTGACTCGACGATTTGTGCCTCTTTGGCGTGCTGCCTGAGGCAGTCTTGGGAGCCTCTTGGGGCCCCCTCGGACCTCTCTTGGGGCCGTCTTGGGGTTCTGTGAGGCCGTTTCAGGGCTCTTTGGCGTCGTCTTGGGGCTCTTTTGGGCCGTCTTGGAGCTCTCTTAGGGGCCGCTGGCGTCTTCTCGGGGCGATTTGGGAGGCCTCTTGGCGTGTCCTGGGCCGCTGAGGAGCACACAAGGTGGGCATGCTCCCCATGGGAATCTGATGATGTGTGCCTCTTTGGCGTGCGCTCGGGGCCCTCTTGGGGCGTCTTTGCGGCCTCTTGGATCGTCGTGGAGCTCCCCCCCCGGAAGGCTTCGGGCCCTCATGGGCCGTCTCGGAACCCACTGAGGCCGCCTTGGAGCGCTCTTGGACGGTCTGGGGCCCCTCTGGAGCGCCTCTGGGACCGGCCTGAGCGAGTCGGCCCCGTGGTGGCACACGAGGCGATTTTGTGCACACGAGGCTCTGTGAACCCTTCCCGCACACAGATCCACTGGCCATGTAGGAGAGATGACGTCGGGTTTCAGCATCGCCTCCCACATCTCGCTCAGCAGCGCCAGGGCCCGCTGCCATTGCTCGCCCTTCCCACACGCGCTGATTCCAGCACTGTAGCTGATGACGTTGGGCTCCAGCCTCGCCTCCCACATCTCGCTCAGCAGCGCCAGGGCCCGCTGCCACTGCTCGCCCTTCTCGCAAGCACTAATCCCAGCGATGTGGCTCATGACGTTGGGCTCCAGCCTCGCCTCCCGCATCTCGGTCAGCAGTACCAGTGCCCGCTGCCACTGCTCGCCCTTCTCGCAAGCACTGATCCCAGCGTTGTAGCTGATGACGTTAGGCTGAAGGCTCGCCTCCCACATCTCGCTCAGCAGCGCCAGGGCCCGCTGCCACTGCTCGCCCGTCCTGCACGCACTGATCCCAGCATTGTAGCTGATGACGTTAGGCTGAAGGCTCGCCTCCCACATCTCGCTCAGCAGCGCCAGCGCCCGCTGCCACTGCTCGCCCTTCTCGCAAGCACTGATCCCAGCACTGTAGCTGATGACGTCGGGCTCCAGCCTCGCCTCCCACATCTCGCTCAGCAGCGCCAGGGCCCGCTGCCACTGCTCGCCCTTCCCACACGCACTGATCCCAGCACTGTAGCCGATGACGTCGGGCTCCAGCTTCGCCTCCCACATCTCGCTCAGCAGCGCCAGGGCCCGCTGCCACTGCTCGCCCTTCTCGCAAGCACTGATCCCAGCGTTGTAGCTGATGACGTTGGGCTCCAGCCTCGCCTCCCACATCTCGCTCAGCAGCGCCAGGGCCCGCTGCCACTGCTCGCCCTTCTCGCAAGCACTGATCCCAGCGTTGTAGCTGACTAGGGCGAACCCGTGGACTTCGTCCACGTCATCTTGGGCCAGTCTTGGCTCGAAAAGGCTGTCTTGGGCCTGTCTTCGCTCGAAATGGCGAGAAGGTGGAAATCTTTCAGAAACCATAGAAGAATCAATGATTTCGTTTGCCTCAGCTCGTCTGGAGCGTCTTCGAGCGGTCTTGGGCCGTCTCAAAGGCCCTCTTGGACCGCTTCCTTCTCTTCGTCCGCCTTCCGCTCTACCTCCGCCTAGACAGCCTTCGGAGCGTCACAGACGGCTATGGTGGGTCTGCGGTGTACGTCTCGCCGCTTGTCAATTTTGAAAGCACCTGGGGCCTTGAAAAAAGTCACCTGGAGGACTCGGGTGACTTTTCTCCAGTTGCCTCTTCGAAGCCTGATGGCGGGCGCTGCCGTCTCCTTGGGAACGGTTAGTGGGCCTCTCGGGGTTTCTTTTCGAGCTCCTGGGGACCAGTTGGGGCCTCGTTGGCTGTCTTGCGGCCTCTTAGGGGCCTCTCGGGGCCCTCTTGGGCCGTCTTGCGGCCTCCTGGGGGCCTTTTCTCTTAAGTTTTTTGGGCCGCCTCTGGGGCTGTTCCTGGGCTGTCCCCCCGAGGCTCTTCTGGGGAACAGCCCAGGAAATATATTGTGCTGGCGTGCTGTGCGTGCGTGCTCCTGTGTGAGAGGTCGGAAGGGTGTCCCGACCTCACCGCTCGCTCTTGGGAGCTGTGCCTGGGAGAGCTTTCTACGCTGCGTCTCGCTCTTGGGAGCCTTGGTGAGAAGAGCTTTGTACTTCACCGATCGCTCTTTTAGTGGGCGTCTCTGGGCCTGCTTGGTGGTCCTTGTAGGGGGTCTTGTTCGGGCCATTTTGATGTTTTTTGGGGCTGCTCTGGGAGACATTTGGAACGTTTTGGGGCCTTTTTGGGCCGTCACGGGGCGTCTGGGAGGCCTTGGACCGTCTTGGAGCTCTCTTGAGGCTGCCTGAGGCCGTCTTGGGAGCCTCTTGGGGCCCCTTCGGGGCTCTCTTGGGGCCGTCTTGAGGTTCTGTAAGACCGTTTCAGGGCTCTCTGGCGTCGTCTTGGGGCTCTTGCTTGTGGGCCGTCTTGGAGCTCTCTTAGGGGCCGCTGGCGTCTTCTTGGGGCGACTTGGGAGGCCTCTTGGCGTGTCCTGGGCCGCTGAGGAGCACACAAGGCGGGCATGCTGAAAAGATAAGTTTCCCCATCGGAATTTGACGAATTGTCCCTCTTTGGCGTGCGCTGGGGGCCATCTTGGGGCATCTTTGCGGCCTCTTGGATCGTCGTGGAGCTCCTCCCCCGGAAGGCTTCGGGCCCTCGTGGGCCGTCTCGGGACCCACTGAGGTCGTCTTGGAGCGCTCTTGGACGGTCTGGGAACCCCTCTGGAGCGCCTCTGGGACTGGACTGAGCGATTCGGCCCCGGGGTGGCGCCGTAAAGGGGCCATGTTGTGCACACGAGGCCCTGAGTCACTCTCGCACGCGCTTCCACCGGCCATGTAGGAGAGATGGCGTCGGGTTCAAGCTTCGCCTCCAGCAACTCGCTCAGCAGCGCCAGCGCCCGCTGCCACTGCTCGCCCTTCTCGCAAGCACTGATCCCAGCGTTATGGCTGAAGACGTCGGGCTCCAACTTCGCCTCCCGCATCTCGCTCAGCAGGGCCAGCGCCCGCTGCCACTGTTCGCTCTTCCCACACGCGCTGATCCCAGAGCTGTAGCCGATGACGTCGGGCTCCAGCTTCGCCTCCCGAATCCCCCTCAGCAGCGCCAGCGCCCGCTGCCACTGCCCGCCCTTCCCACACGCGCTGATCCCAACGTTGTAGCTGATGATGTTGGGCTCCAGCTTCGCCTCCCACATCTCTCTCAGTACTGACAGCGCGTGTTGCCATTGTAGGCCTTTTCTGCATGAGCTGACAGTCGCAATGTAGTGGCTTCGGACGGACGGGTTGCACACCTGATCGAACTCCTTCGCGGAGCAACCGCAGAGCTGCGCTCCATTGCTTTGTCCGACCGCAGTTCTTGATCGAGCTTCGATGGAGATAGCGCCTTCTCGAGACCCTCGACCGATGCCCAGCATCCGAGAAGACAAGGCATCACGGCCTGAGCCAAAAATACCTTGGGTTAAATGGCTTGAGCCAAAATGGCTTGAGCCAAGGAGGAGGAGGAGGAGGAGGAGGAGGAGGAGAGGGGGAGGAGGAGAGGAGGGGGAGGGGGAGGGGGAGGAGGAGGCGGAGAGGAGGAGGAGGAGGAGGAGAGGAGGAGGAGGGAGGAGGAGGAGGAGGATCGGCCTTTGGGCATCGGGGACCCCCAGGTCTGCCACGATCCGAAGCTCTCCTCCGGGGGCGCTCCTCCTCGACCCCCGCCTCCAAGGGCCTGTGTGTCCCGAGCTCCTCGGGAGGTCGAGGTCGAGGATCGGCACTCGGGGATCGCGCGCGGGTCGTCCGCTGCGCGGAGCCGGCCGCTGGGCAAAGCGCCTCGCCAGACGAGCGAGGCGCTGTGCGGAGCGCGGCACGGAATCCCCGCGACGCGCGCGGGTCGCCCCCGCGACGCGCGCAGGCCGGAGGGTTCCACAAGGGGTTTTTGGGGAGGGGGTTTTCCAGGAGGGGTCCCCCAGGGGCTTCGCACCCCCTGTTTTGACGAGGTTCCGAGGGGCCTGCGACGATCTGAAGTTGTCATCTGGGCGCCTGTCCTCGACAAGGCCTCCATGCAGGGGCCGATACTGGGCCCCCGGGGCCATGAAAGACGGATCCGGGGCCACAAGACAACCCCCCCGGGGGGAGAAGGGGTCGAGGAGAGGAGGGCCCGGGGAGCCCACAGCTGGCGGCAAAACCCAGACGAGGATGACGACGACGAAGACGAGGAAGGCGACGACGACGACGACGACGATTGCGAGGACGACGAACACGACGGCGACGAGGAGGCGGAGGAGGACGCCGACGATGAATGCGGCGAGGACGACGACGGCGAATCAGCCCCAAACATGCGACCATCTGGTTTTGCACCATCAGCGTAAGGCGAAGCCAGGACGAGAATAAGTTCGGGCAGGGATAGATCGAGAACCTCTGAGAGACGGCAGCTCTGGAGGGTCTGGGGCGCCGCGGCCTTCTCAGAGCGTTCCGGAACGCTCTGAGAGCGTTCCAACACGCTCTGGAACAGATTCACCCTCATTCTAGCCCGGTCTCCCGACCCCTTCCCGGCCGGTCGTTTTTTGTCCCGTATTCGTTTTCGATGGTCCCAGGGCTCGAAAACAGCCCCCGAGCTCGCCGAAACTTCGGAAACACTGGGATTCAAGGAGTTATATCGTCAGAGGTCCAGGTTTGCTTTGTGGCGCACCAACTAGAGGGGCCCACAACCATACGGTGACACACCGCGCGTTGACCTCGAAACCCGAAAGACTACACCGCACTGTACGTCACCACACGGTTTTGGGACCCTGGAGCCTGGAGGCCCCAGTCGCCCGAGACGTCCTCGGAAAACCACCCAAGTCCCAAATCCGCGCTGTGACCCCGACTCCCCGCTGACTTGCCACACTGGCCCTCCTCGGGAGGTTCGGTCTGCTTCTAGGGACAAAAACTCCAGCACCCGGCGGCCGTGCGGGACGATCCCCGGGCGCCGAAGGCCCTCGGAAAGGGCGCAGCTGCTGCAGCGCAACCTCCGGGAGCCGGCGGAGACGTCGTGACCCCTCACGGACTCACCACGCGGTGTGGCCACCGCTCGGACCTGAGCTGGGGAAAAAATGCAGCATCGCAAAACAAAAAATCGCCATCAACGGCCTCACGATTGCCAACAACGGCCCCAACACGACCCCCCCACACACGAGACCCAAAGATACCCCCAAGAGGCCCCCCCCGCCACATTAGAGAACGCATGGGTCGCCCTCCAGGGTCGGCGGCACCGGCCGTAAGGCCTTCGCAATAAATCGCCACCGGAACCTCAGAATCCATCTTCATGCACCATTTCCCGAGCCCGAGCGCCCCGTGAGGGTCCCGAGGCCCGAAGCCGGGCGACGACGCCCGCGGTGAAAGAAAGGCGACGCCGGGATCTCGAGGCATCCACCCTCCCAGACCCCCGACGTCAGGGCTTTCTCATAACGTCGGCCCTCAGAGGTCACAGCCTCCGAAGGTGCCAGACGGCGGGAGAGAACCCAGAGAGGGCCCAGGAGCTTTGAAGAGGCCCCGAGAACATCTCCAGACGCCCACAGGAGGCATGCACCCGAAAAACTTCCCAGGTGCGCCGCAGAGGACCCAGTGAAACCCTACAACGCGCATACTCTGCGCGTCCCAGGCGCACATCCCGCAAGGCGACTGGAACTCCAACGGGTCCCCCACAGAGCATACGAGCATCCAAGACACTCCAAAAAGCTCCCAGGAACAACATGAGACGAACACCATGATCAACGCACAAGTCTTCGTCGGAACTCTTTCCCGTTATCAAATCAAGCCCCCAAGAGGCAGATCATACGTCATCCCACATGCATTTCACGGTCGTGGTTCGTGGCAATATCAGTTTTTGTTTCAAATCGTCGACCCCCAGCGGTCTCGACCCATTCCTCATTCCCTGGGACCGGTTTTCATCCCGAGTCGTTTTCGGACGGTCCCGACGCCCGGTGAGGGCCCCCAAAGGCCGAAAATTGCGAAAAGCCTTCCGCCGTGAGTGTTTCAGGGCCCGAGGGGGTCAGGGCTGACTCCGAATGGTGGAGTCACCACACCGTTTAGGGTGGGATCCCACACCGTCTAGGGGACCCCGAAGCAGCGTGGGGCGAGAGCCTGCCGTGCCGAGGCCGCTGCAACCCTGGGGAGCCCCTGCCAAGGGTGCGTCACGGGCCAGGGCTCCGAGGCAAGCACTGGGCCGCGGCATCCTCCTCCTCCTCCTCCTCCGCCTCCTCCTCCTCCGCCTCCTCCTCCTCCGCCTCATCATCATCATCATCATCATCATCATCATCATCATCATCATCATCATCATCATCATCATCATCATCATCATCATCACCATCATCATCATCATCATCATCATCATGATCATCATCAGCATCAGCATCAGCATCAGCATCATCATCATCATCATGATCATCATCAGCATCATCATCATCATCAACACCATCCTCCTGCTTCTCCTCATCATCAGCAGCATCATCATTAGCACCATCATATCATCATCACCATCGTCATTATCAGCATCATCAACATCAGCAGCATCACCAACAACAGCACCATCAGGTTCAGCACCATCATCAGCAGCATCAGCACCATCATCAGAAGCAGCATCATCAACGTCATCATCATCATCATCATCATCATCATCATCATCAGCAGCAGCAGCAGCAGCAGCAGCATCACCATCATCCTTACCGCGCGGACGAACACGAGGTCGGAACCACGACACGCCCCAATGCAGACTAATCATCGGACTTGCGCCGTTCCTACACTCAACCTCCTTCCGGCTGCGCTGTTGCACAAGCACGGTGGCGGGGAAGTGTTTTAGCTAGGAACAAAGTGTTTTAGCTAGGAACAAACTCGTGGCAGGTCTCCGTGGGAACGACCTTCAAGGGCGCTCACCTGCGATTTAAACCCATGAGGCCAGTTTCAACCGGACCACACCCAGGCCTAAGCCGAATTATGCGGGACTGAGCCGGACTATGCGGGGCTAGGCCAGAACAGGCCGCTTGTCGACCACAGATCCACCAGCGCCAAAGCTCCCTTGCAAACCTCCCAGAAACTGTTGTAGTCTAAGTCTTATGTGGTCACGGGTATAAGAGCCTGCATTTTTGTAGATTCCGACAAGGTCACTTGCATGGGCGGGGGGGGGCTGAACCTGCGAAGCAAGCCGCAAACGACTTGCACGTGCGGAAACCACGCAAGTCGAAAGGCACTTGCACGCCAGTCTTCGTCTGAAGAGGGGTGTGTGTGTGGGGGGGCGTGGGGGGGTGGGGCGAACGCCATGCAAGCAAACTTGCCCGAATCTGAATACCAAAAAGAGGCCCTAAATAACCGACGTCGGCGCTGCTCGCAGAGGCGAGGCCGGGGAACAGACGGGTTCTGGACTCCCTCCTCCGGGGCCTCTGCCCTGGCCGACAGTGGCACGCTCCCCCCCCCCCAAGCGCCGAGCACGGCGGCCCCACTGGGATTCCAGTCGGTCGGAATTTCGGGCGGCGCCGATGTAGAGTCGGACCGGGGGCAGAAGAACATCCTTCAAGAGCGTGAGACCATCTGCCGGCCAAAACACCCCAAACCTTGAGACCATTCGAGGGCACCCTCCCCCAGGATGCACAGGAACATCCAACAACAACGAAGAACATTCGGGCACCCTCCCCGAACCGACCTCGTCCTTGTACCTCGGTCCGACTGTAGCAGAAAGGAGAAAGAATAGAAAAGGAAAACAACACATACCCATGAACTTTTGGCGCTCCACGCGGGTTTCTTGGATTCGCGCTGGGCCCCCCTCCCTGGCGCGCGGAGCGCGCGCCAGGGGCGGCGCCGGAGGCGCCGCTGGGGGGGCCCAGGCGCGGTTCCAAGAAATCCGCGCGGAGCGCCAAAAAAATGATGTTCCAGTGGCGCTTTCTTCTTCGAAGGACACGGCACAAGCAGAAGCGTTCGCACGTCTGCGCGCAGAGGCGCCGCCAGGTGTGGGGGCGGCGGGGCCCGCGCCGACCCACGGACATCCGCGCGGACCTGTAAGAACTCGTGCTCACGCCGTGGCTGTGTCCCTCGATGCGCACTGCCAGACCTAGGACAGAAGAGAATCCTTGAAGACCACGGGACCCTCCGCCGACCAGAACGCACAGAACATCCAAGGGTAGCCTCCCTGAGGATGCACAAGAACATCCGGCAAGCACGAAGAACGCCGGGGTACCCTCCCTGAACCGACCTCGATCTTATACCTCGGCCGGGCCGTACTCATCTCTAGGCGGTGCGCCCGGGGGGGAAGTGAGGAGGGGCGGGCCTTCTCAGAAGGCTCGGAAGCTTCCCGGCCTTCTGAGAGACGAGTGTTCTGAGCCTTCCCCGAGGACGCAAAAAACCTCTCCGAAGGCGCAAGGGCTTCTGAGAAGTCCCGCCGCCTGCTGAGAATAGAAAAAGAAGAAACGGCATCAACATAAACTTTTGGCGCTCCACGCGGATTTCCTGGATCCGCACTGGACCCCCCTCCCTGGCGCGCGGAGCGCGCGCCAGGGGCGGCGCCCGAGGCGCCGCAAGGGGGGGGCCCAGCGTGGAGCCAAGAAATCCTCGCGGAGCGCTTAAAGTTTATGTGTATGGCGTTTCTTCGAGAGAAGGCCTCCTCAATCTCATTTCCCCCCCTCGCTCGCCGCCGAATTCTCTGAGATGCCTGCTCCTCCTGCTCCTCCTCCTCCTCCGCCTCCTCCTCCTCCGCCGAAGCTCCTGCCTGCAGATGCCGATGTCGACCTCGAGGCGGCTCTCCACACCCCCCAGCGCCAGCCTGCTGAATATGGCGCGCGCGCCGCGGGGGGCGGCGGCGAGCAGCTCGATGATGATGATGATGATGATGATGATGATGATGATGATGATGATGATGATGATGATGATGATGATGATGATGATGGTGATGGTGATGGTGATGGTGATGGTGATGATGCTGATGCTGATGCTGATGCTGATGATGATGATGATGATGATGATGATGATGATGATGATGACGATACTGATAATGATGATGATGCTGCTGCTGATGATGGTCATGCTGATGATAATGATGATGGTGATGATGGTGGTTGTGATAATTATGATGGATGATGGATGGTGGACGATGGATAATGGATGATGGATGCTGATGATGATGCTGATGATGATAATGATGATGGTGCTGATGATGATGGTGGTGATTATTATGATGGATGATGGATGGTGGATGATGGATGATGGATGATGGATGGTAATAACAATAAGAATAGCAATAATAAGATTACGAATAATAGCAGCAATACTAATGATAATACTGATCATATTAATAATAATAATACTAATAATATTAATAATAATAATAATAACAATAATAATAATAATACTGATGATGATGATGATGATGATGATGATGATGATGATGATGATGATGATGATGATGATGATGATGATGATGATGAGAAAGAGGAGGAGGAGGAGGAGGAGGAGGAGGAGGAGGAGGAGGAGGAGAAGGAGGAGGAGGAGGAGGAAGAGGAGGAGGAGGAAGGGGCACACCACGAGGGGCGGCCCTCTGTCTCCTCCTACCCCCTGAGGGGCGGCCCTCGGAGCAGCTCTTTTGGGGGAGCCCTGTGGCAAGGAGGCCCAGGGACACACACACACACACACACACAAAGAACTAGACACAGATCCCAGGGCTCCCTCTGCCTTCCTTTTTCAGGGCTTTCGTCTTCCCCCCACCACCACTTCCCATGTGTCCCCATATCCTCCTAGGAGCCGACGATGAACTGCGTCTGTGTGTGTTCCCCTCCTGCTATGGGCCGCCCCCCCCCCCCGCGCCAACCCACTGTGCGCGCCGCCAGGGCCTGAGGCCTAAGAGAAGGCAGCCGGCCGGGTCGCCTGGGGGGCTTGTCGAAAGCCTTCTGGGAAGCCGCCCGGCCCTTCTAGGGAGCATCGTTTATCCGACACCCATCCCCAGCGGCGTGGCCTGGGCCCCACTGGCCGATTTACCCCCCTAGTTGGGGATCCGCCGGCCCCCTTGTGGGGCCACCAGGCTGTAGGCCTAAGCTTCGCAGTTTCCTGTACCAGTTGCAGCTTCCAGGTTCCACGGTTACAGTTCTGCTTCTTGCTGCTTACTGTTCCTTGTTGACTTCTTGCTGCTTACTTTTCCTTGTTGATGGACCGCGCGAGGGGGGGAAACCCCAAACGGGCATTTCTACACTGTGAATTGCTCGGGTTGGTACAAACTTACACCCCTCACGCAGATCGGCGGGGTCAGAGTCCAAAAACACACGGGATTTGCCACATGTTTGAACAATTCGGTGGCACCCCTCACGCAGATCGGCAGGGTCAGGGTCCAAAAACACAAGGGATTTGCCACATTTCTGATATTCGGCGGCACCCCTCATGCAGACCCGTAGGGTCAGGCTCCAAAAACACAAAGGATTTGCTACATTTTTGAAATTCGGTAGCACCGCTCACACAGATCGGCAGGGTCAGGGTCCAAAAACACAAGGGATTTGCCACATTTCTGAAATTCGGCGGCACCCCTCACGCAGATCCGTAAGGTTAGGGTCCAAAAACACGAAGGATTTGCCACATGTCTGAAATTCGGTGGCAAACCCTCACGCAGAGCGGCGGGGTCAGAGTCCAAAAACACAAGGGATTTGCCACATTTCTGAAATTCGGTGGCACCTCTCACGCACATCGGCGGGGTCAGAGTCCAAACAAACACCAGGGATTTGCAACATTTCTACAAAAATTCGGTGGCACCCCTCACGCAGATCGGCAGGGTCAGGGTCCAAAAACAAAAAGGATTTGCTACATTTCTGAAATTCGGCGGCACCCCTCATGCAGATCCGTAGGGTCAGGGTCCAAAAACACAGAGGATTTGCCACATTTCTGAAATTCGGTGGCACCGCTCGCGCAGATCGGCAGGGTCAGGGTCAAAAAAACACAAAGGATTTGCAACATTTCTGAAATTCGGCGGCACCCCTCACGCAGATCCGTAGGGTCAGGGTCCAAAAAAACACCAGGGATTTGTAACATTCTTGAAATTCGGCGGCACCCCTCACGCAGATCCGTAGGGTCAGGGTCCAAAAACAACCAGGTCCCGACACTGCTTCACGGCGGCGCCCAGACCTCATGATTTAGTTGTTGCATCTCCCATTCTCCGAGAGAGGGGCCGGCGGCAGGGGGCGAAGCCCTTACGGATATAGGCCGTTCCCTTCGGGTTTCGAGGGATGTATGGTCCAGGGCTTGGGCCACCCCCCCCCCAATGCTGATGCCATTGGGCTCCCCCCCCCCCGCGCGATGGTCCCCCCCGCCCCCCCCCTGTCGGCGTCGCGTGGTGCTGCGCTGCGGTGCCCCCCCCCCTGTGGATGTGGTGTGGTGCTGTGGTGGTTCAGCAGTGGGCGTGGCGTGGTGCTGCGCTGCGGTGCCCCCCTCCCCCCCCCCTGTGGATGTGGTGTGGTGCTTTGGTGGTTCAGAGGTCGTCGTCGTCGTCGTCGTCGTCCTCCTCGTCGTCCTCGTCGTCGTCGTCGTCGTCGTCATCGTCGTCGTCGCCGTCGTCATCGTCGTCATCGTCGTCGTCGCCGCCGCCGCCGGCGTCGTCGCCGCCGCAGCCGTCGTCGTCGTCGTCGTCGTGGTCGTCGTCGTCGTCGCCGTCGTCGTAGTCGTCGCCGTCGTCGTCGTCGTCGTCGTCGTCGCCGTCGTCGTCGTCGTCGTCGTCGTCTCTGGGACCATACCATCTGGGGGGGGGAGCCCGAGGAATCCTGGGACCATACCATCGGGGGGGGGGGGCCGTGAACCCTCGACCCTGGATCATGTATCCCCAATTGGGGTGGTAATTTGGCGGGGGTCTCGAACGGGATGAGGATGGGGATGGGGGTCGGTTAAAAGGTACAGATCCAAGAAAGCCCCCCCGCCTTCTGAGGAGCACCCCGCCTTCTCAGAAGGACCCCCCATCCCCCGCGCCGGCCCCCTTTGCTGCGCGCGCCGCCGGAGCCTGGTGGCCAGCTCGTCGCGACACCGGGCCCGCAGCTCTCCGAGTGCGTCCTCCGACAGCCCCGCGCGGCCCTCGAGGCCAGCCACGCTCCTGACCACCTGCAGGAGAGCCCAGAATCGAATCGATGTCGGATAGGCAATCGAAATGAGTCGGATCGGCAGAAATCGGCAGCCAAGTCAGGAGAAGTCGAATCGGCAGAAATCGGCAGGCCAGTAGGCATCCCTTGAGAAATCGGCGTCCAACTCGGAATCCGAAGTCGAATCGAATCGGAATCGGAGGCCATCGAAATCGAGTCGAACCGGAGGGCTCGGAGTGAGCCCTGCACATCTCGACGATCCTCAGAACGACTGCTGGCGCCGAATCGAATGGGAATCTGCACCAGACCGGGCCGCGTCGGCACGCGGAGCCGAAGCCGAAGCGGCTGGATCCCCGAGCCCAGACTATAGCGGTGAGTCAACCCAGCAGCGGTGCACACGCCACGCCCTCCTGGCTTGGCCACTCCTGGGTTCTGGATGGGCCTGGCCAGGAAGCACTGGAGGAGGAGGAGGAGGAGGAGGAGGAGGAGGAGGAGGGGGAGGAGGAGGAGGAGGAGGAAGAGGAGGACGAGGAGGGGGGAAGGGAGGAGGAGGAAGAGGAGAGGCGGAGGAGGAGGAGGAGGAACGAGGAGAAACGCAGGAGGAGGGGGGGGATGAGGAAGAGGAGGAGAGGTGAAGAAGGAGAGGGGGAGGTCGGAGGAAGGAGGAGGAGGACGGAAATGATGAGATGCTGATGATGATGATGTGGGGGGGATGATGCATGATGGGAGGATTGAGGATGATTATTATTGATGATGATGATGATGATGATGATGATGATGATGATATGATGATGATGATGAGATGATGATGATGATGATGATGATGATGATGATGATGCGACGATATGCTGCTTGATGCTGATGCTGATGCTGATGATGATGCTGATGCTGATGCTGATGCTGATGCTGCGATGATGATGCTGATGCTGATGCTGATGCTGAGGATGATGATGATGATGATGATGATGATGATGATGATGATGATGATGATCATCATCATGGTGATGATCAGGTGATGATGGGGGTGGTGTGATGGATTAAGGAGTAGGAGGAGGAGGAGGCAGGAGGAGGGAGGAGGACAAGAGGAGGAGGGGAGGAGGAGAGGAGGAGGAGGAGGAGGAGGAGGAGGAGGAAGGGGAGGGGAAGGAGGCGGGGGAGGAGGAGGAGGAGAAGGAGGAGGAGGAGGAGCAGCAGCAGCAGCAGCAGCAGCAGCAGCAGCAGCAGCAGTGGATATGCATCGACGTCATCACCCGACAGACGAGCCCGCGGCGGCAGGGCTCGCGCCCGCCTGCTCCAGGCGGCCGCGGAGCTCCCGCAGCTCCACGTCCAGCTCCGCGCGCGGCACGAAGTGCGGCCAGCCGGCGGCTGCCATTTAGGCTCCCCGCGGCGGGCCACCCCGCGGCAGAGGGGGCGGGGCACCCTCGGGAGGAGCGCCCGCCAGGCAGAA
>CAUYUJ010005134.1:45000-64015 GCA_963575745.1 Prorocentrum cordatum | reverse complement strand
GGAGGACGAAGAGGGGAGGACGAAGAGGGATGGGGGAGGAGGAGGAGGAGGAGGAGGAGGAGGAGGAGGAGGAGGAGGAGGAGGAGGAGGAGGAGGAGGAGGAGGAGGAGGAGGAGGAGGAGCAGAAGGGGTATGGGGAGGAGGGGTATGGGGACGAGGAGGAGGAGGAGGATGTGATGATGTTGTTGATGCTGATGTTGTTGATGCTGGTGATGCTGATGATGCTGATGATGCTGATGCTGTTGCTGCTGCTGCTGCTGATGATGACGCTGCTGATGATGACGATGATGACGATGACGATGATGCTGATGATGATGCGGAAGCTGATACTGATGCTGATGCTGATGATGACGATGCTGATGACGATGATGATAGTGACGATACATATGATGATTATTCTGATGCTGATGATGACGATGCTGATGCTCATGATGATGCTGATGATGCTGATGATGCTGATGATGCTGATGCTGCTTCTGATGATGCCACTCGTGAGGAGGATGATGAGGCAGACGACGAAACATAATACTAATAGTACTAATACGAATGCTAATATTATTGCTAATAAGAATTCGACACCAATAATGCTACTAAGAATGCGAATGCTAATACCAAGGCGAATACTATTTCTACTATTACTAAAAATACTATACTATTGTTAATAAGAAGAGTATTACGAAGACGAATGCGAAGACAATTACGACGACTAAAAATAACAATGGCAGTAGTGGTACCAGTACTAGTGATACTCATACTGCTACTAACAATGATTATAACACATGGTTAATACTAATACTAATACTAATGCTAACGCTAATAATTCTACTAATACTAATACTACCAGGACAACTTGAAACTACCACTTACATCAATACGTAACGCAAGACTAAGCATACTACTAATCATAATACTTCTACTCATACGAAGAAGACGAACACTAAGAATAGCACTCGCACTCATATCAATATGATCAATAATACTACCACGAATAAGAAGAAACACACGCCACATACGAATCATACTAACACGATCACTAATAATAACAATCATAAGGATAAAACATGGTAATAAGACGCATCATAGTAATACTACGAAGAATACAATATACGCATCGTAATACTCCTGAGAATAATCATACTACTAATAAGAAGAAACATACTACTACTAATATTAATACTTATAACTAAGCTATTGTATACGAATCGTGTTACCAAAGCTAATACGAATAATAGTAATAATTGCAATAATACTGAGCATACCAATACTGATATATATATATATATATATATATTATTAAGTGGAGGAGGAGGTGGAGGAGGAGGAGGAGGACGAGGGGGAGGAGGAGGAGGAGGAGGAGGAGGAGGAGGAGGCAGGAGGAGGAGGAGGAGGAGGAGGAGGAGGAGGATGGGAATGAGGAGGAGGAGGAGGAGGAGGAGGAGGAGGAGGAAGAGGTGGAGGAAGAGGAGGGTGAAAACGAGGGATGCGAGGCGGCGGAGGCGGGCGTGGAGCATCATGGAGGGGCGACGAGAGCGGAGGAGGAGAGGGCGAGGCGGGCGCGCCGCCGAGGCTGCACGACTACCGCAGCATGGGGCTTCCTCCGGACGAGGAGCGCGGGCGCGCCCCGCTCTCTTTTGGCCTGGGGTGTGCCTGCGAGGGTATCATGCCATGGCCGAGCATTGCTTGCCGTGTTGTTGGGCTGATGCATCCTCCTCCTCCTCGTCGTCGTCGCTGTCGTCGTGCTCCTCCTCTTACTCCTCCTCCTCCTCCTCCTCCTCCTCCTCCAGAGTGGGCAACAACGCTCTCCCCTCTCCTGCCCCGCCACTTCTCGTCGAGCGCGCCCCAGGCGCGGGCAACCTCGCGGGCAGACTGGCGAGGAGGGGCGGTTCTAGAGCGGGAGAGGTTGGGATTTTGCACCCGTGAAGCGTACTCCGAAGACGCTCTCTCAAGCCTTGCTTGTTGGGTTCACGCGCTGGCTCCACCGATGGCGACGGCCCGCAGATGGCCACCTGGTGAGTGCCAGTGTCACCAGCCTCGGTGCCAACTGGAACCTTTTCACCAAACTCCGAGAGACATTACGGTGCTAACGTCATCGCCTTGCAGGAAACTCGTCACCCCGCTGACCTTTCCCACGCCTTCGACAGGAGCATCCGCTCACCAGAGGACGGTGTCGGGTGACCTGTCTGGGGACGTTGCCCCAAGGACGACTACGAGCAACGTGAAGGTCACGGGGGGGAACGGACCGCGGAGTCCGCTCCACGGCTCACAAGCATGGAGGTGTCCGCATCGCGGCGCAGAAAGCCCTCGTGGTCGCTGCCAAGGATGACCCATCCGTCATTGCCCTCCTCGCGACCACGCGATGGACGGAAGTATTCTTCCATATCCTTGCCCTTTCCACCAGCACCAGGCGGAGTCTCCCCGCGCGTCTGAAGAGCACCGACGGTACATCCATCCATACAGGCATACAGACATACATAACATACCTACATATATATATATACACACATACATGCATCCATGCATGCATGCATTGCGTGCATACATGCATACATCCATACACTTACATACATACATACATGCACACATACATACATACGTCCATACACACATACATACATACACACATCCGTACACACATACATGTGTGCACGTATACATACACATACAGACAGACATACATACATACATACACACATACATACATACATACATTCATACACACACCTAAATGCATACGCACACACACACATACAAATATACACATACATGCATACATACATACATACATCCATACATACATACATGTATGCATACATGCATGCATGCATGCATGCATGCATACACACATACATACATACACACATGCACACACATACACACATACACACATACACACACATACATACACACATACATACATACATATATGCATACACACATACATGCATGCATGCATACATACATACATACACACATACACACATACATACATGCATGCATGCATACATACATACATACATACACATATACATATACACATACACATACATATACATATACATATACATATACATATCCATATACATATACATATACATATACATATACATATACATATACATATACATATACATATACATATACATATACATATACATACACATATACATATACATATACATATACATATACATGTACATATACATATACATATACATGTACATGTACATGTACATTTACATATACATATACATATACATTTACATTTACATTTACATTTACATTTACATATACATATACATATACATATACACATACATATACATATACATATACATATACATTTACATTTACATTTACATTTACATATACATATACATATACGTATACATATACATATACATATACATATACATATACATATACATATACATATACATATACATATACATACATACATACACGCATGCATGCATGTATACATATTTACATACATAAGTAAATACATGTGTCTATATATGTATACGTCTACGTTTTTCGTCCACGGCACAAGTGGGTTTCGACAACACGTTCGTTTTCCAACACGTTTGGAACGTGACACACACAGTCCGAACCACGCCCTTTTTCATACGCGTCGACGCCCAGTGCGACGCAAACGATTCCGTTGTTTCACACATCCTCGCCGTTGGGGGGACAACCGTCGCAACTGGGTACCCAGACGACAAAAAGTTGTGTATGCGGACAGGTTTAGGACGGGTAGGGTGCGCGTCGACTCCGTTTTCGCCAACAGCAGACGTGGGCAACTCGCCGCCAATTTCGTTCTGCCTCACGATCTCCCCTACCAAGCAACATCTCGGGGCCTTGATGTTGCTTGGCTTCGATGTTGCCAGCCATCCGGCGAAGAGAACGAAAGGGGTGGCGCAATTTCCGGTCATGTACCCGTCTATGGACTGGGACGAGCAACGACTTTTTGGAGACTGCATCGAATGCTCTCACCGTGCTCCTGGTGGATGAGGGTGACGCAGCCAACGACGTGGACAGAGTGTTTGACCTCTCCCACCTGGCGGCGCGCGCGCCTTCCACGCCGAGCTCCGCCGAAGAAGTCCGTCGCAGGACCAGGGCGGACCGCGCAAAGAGCCGACGAGACATGGTGAAACACAACGTTTTCGTTTTTTGGAGACATGTGCTGCTTGTCTGGGTCCGCCCGACCGAGGCGCGGCAGGCCGCGCCGCCGTCGTTCTCGACAGGCCTGCGGCGTCCATTCAGACGGGTAAATGACCACTGGGGACAGCAACGTGCGTGCTGCAGCACGCGTGGCATCTGCCGTCCTCCACAGTGGGAACGCAGAGTGCGCGCATGGATTGCGGCTGACGTCCGTGCCCGAAGGCAGCGACCCACCTGTCTCGCGGAGCCCGCGTGCGTCTGCGACCCAGACGAGCTCCCCGCCGACCTGCGCAACCTTATCGCCCCCGCAAAGGGGCAGCTGAAAGGGTGTCGCCAACGGAGAAAACCCTACCACATTGCTGCGAGGCGAACCGCGATAAAAACCGCAGACGGAGGTGGGGCGGAAAGCCGGTGGCCCACAGCAGTTGGCAACTCCAGTGCGGTTTGCCTGCGCGCGCCGCGCAGCGGCCCCTTGGCGCGCCGCCAGGCGCGTTGGTGGCGGCAAGTCAGCAATTTAGTGGCCCCCCACCTGCGAGTCATTAGAGTCACAGTCACACAGCGGTGGAACATCCACCCTTTCCCCTCCTGACGCTGCCGCGGACAGCGGGGGCGAGTCGAGCTCCCAGGGCCCTTCCCCGCCAATCGAGCAAAACCAAATCTTGGCACACGCGAGAGCCGTACTTGAGCTCGTGGCGGTGCCGACAGGCAGGGGCTGCTCTGACGAGGCTACTCCCGCCCGGGAGGCGTTTGGGGCGGAATGCCGCTGGGGGTTCCCCGACCCCGACCCCCCTTTCGCCCGTCGCCCTGAGTGGCGAAGCGCTCATCCACGTCATCCGCGCCCGACCTTCCGTCAGAGCGGGCGGCCTAGACAGATCGGCCGCCGGAGCAGCAGAGACGCTGCCTGGCGGAGTCCTTTGCGTCTTTGCTAAAGCCCCAAGTGCCGTGCAACGCACGTGGAAACCGCCTGGGCCCCTCCTCCACATTATGAACAAATTCCAGTTGTTTAGCGCTTGCTCCCAGTGGTGTCTATATGGATGCGCGAGTGGGAGCCGCTAGCTTGCTGCAGCTCATCGTCATGGAGGGCCCATTGGGCCCGCCCGGCGAGCTTCGCCGCCATTGGACGTCAGCACCACCCTGGCATTACATGTGGAGCGCGACCAAAATCTCCGGGCCCCCCTGACTGGAGCTGCACTCGTCAGTGGATAATGTTTCGACTACCTCGTCGCCAGCATGCGTTTGAATTCGTCGGTGCACGCGGGGTGCCCGCTGGGAGCTGCTGGCGTCAGAAGATGCGCGTGATACACAAAACGCAGGTGCATTCGCCGGGGGGCGGGGGGGGGGGCGTGTCCTCGATCCTTGGCACGCGCCAGCGGCCACCTCTAAGGTGGCTTCCTCTCCTTTGACGACGTCGAGCTCCTGATGTGCTTCTGGAGCAAGAGACGATGCCGCTGCGTCCCGCGATCCCCGAGCGTGATGCTCGTCGACGACAGTGACTTCACCGCGCTCGTTGCAGGGGCTCCAAACTTCACTTGATGAGGCTGTCCAATTCGACCGCTTCTCAGGCCTCCACTTCGCCCGGGTGAAATTATGGGTCGGGATGTCGGCGAAGAGCTCCAACGCCAGGGGGTGGAACTCGATCTTAATTGGCGGTCGCTGCAAGCTGAACGCCAGGTGGGGCCCCTGGGGAGCTACGACAATGTGGCACCTGTAGCGGATGTTGCCAACGTGAATATGGCGCCCGCCGCGGGTGCCAGCATCCAGCGACCTGGTGTTCAACTGCCGCGTTAAGCGTCTCCCCGGAGGAAGCCGCGCCCATCTCGCTCGGTCAGGTCTTTCGTTGCTAGGGCATATGCCGCAGGTGACGACGTCCGAGCCCCCTGGGCAAGAGCGCGTAATCTATGCGACAAATCGACGTCTGCCGCCATGCGTCCCAGCGGGGAAATCCTCGATCTCGCGGGTGGACCCTCTGCGGTCTCAGTGCGCCCGGGCATGTCTTGGAGCTGGGCGCCGTTGCGCGAGGGGAGGCTTTTTCTTCGGATTGCGGGGGCAGGTGTGGGTAGACACCAGTCTCAACGATCGAGCCGAAGAGCTGCGCGTCCGCGCGCAGAACTTCCATGGGGGTGGCTTTGCTGCGCCCTCCAGTCGGCTTGCTCACTCGCGTGCGCCGAGTGTCGCGAAGGGCGCCCCTTTTCCGACGCGCCCCCGCTGCCATGCGCGACCTCGGCGCAGTCGCCGCGGCCGCGCAGGGCGTCGTTTTTTCTTTTCCTTTTTTTGGGGGGGCCAACGCCAGGTTGCGCATGACCAGCGGCAAAACTAAATGCATTGCCTGGCAGCTCGGCCTCTTCTGCACGTGCCTTCGCGGCGGTGGCCGCTCCCAGCAGAGGGGGGTTCGCGCGGGCGCCCTGGCCGACCCGTCGCCGCCGCGCAGATGGCGCAGCGTGGAAGAAGGGGCGCAGGGGCGCGCGCTCTGGACATGTTTCAGCTCGGATGGGGAGGGCTCTCTTTGGAACCATGGTTGGTGATCAACGGTCGAGCGACGCACCGCCGCGCGCGGGGCATTGCGGGCTTCTCGAAGAAGACCCGCAGCTGCAGGCCCTTGACGCCAGGGCAGCTCAGGGCGAGCTCCCGCAGCCCACTCCGCGGCCCCCTCTCGAGGGATCCGAAGAGGGCCTCTCCGAGGAATGCGCCGCGACCGCGCGGGGGCCAGGTGCGTCTTTGCGGCCTGATGAGGCCTGCGCGCGCCAGGCTCGCCTGCTCCTTGCCGGGGCTGGCTTCGGAGTCAATTGCGGGCCTGAGTGCCGACTGAACGACTCGGCTCGGGTGCGCGGCTTGGCCCGGTCCGCGCGCAAATGTCTGGCAACAATCCATGTCAGTCAGACCTGGCATGCTCAAGTTCCAAAGAGTCGCAAGCCATTTTGCGGGCTAAATGAAGGCAGTGTAACGCCGATCGCGGAGGCTTCAATTGCCGCGCAGATGAGCCTGCCACTGCTGGGGCACGCCTGCGCGCCCGGCAGCGGGATGCCATCGATGGAACAAGCGGTGGCGCAAATTCGCAGCGGCTTTGAAAATCACCGCTGTCGCGATCTACGTCCGTCGCCACCGCGCGTCGTCCTTGTCGGGCAGACGTGCGGGCTTCTCTTCTAGAGCTGAACTCAGATGAAGCACAACCTGCTCGCCAAATACTAAGGTTGCGACGAGCCGCTGGGCCCGTCAGGCGACCCCTCGTAGCCGCGGGGCTCGCTAGGGCGTGACTTCTGCGATCTCGACGCCCCATGGGGGTCTTGGTCGGGGACTTCGCGGGAGATGGCGCGGAACTGCTTGGGTTGGGCGGGGCCTTGGACAACGACGATGAACTTTCTGCTGCTCCATGGGCGGTCGCGGCGCCGTCGGCGACGGCGCGGACCAGCGTCGCCAAAGTCACTCGGGGGCGGTGCCCAGAAAGGGGGGGTGGGCGCCGCGTGGCCCAGGTCGTTTCCCCCTCCCACCAGGGCGCGGGGGCCGGGAACCGGCGACCGCCTTGCACCCAGTAGGGTGTAGGCAGCGGTGCAGCGCCAATGCAGCGAACGGATGGCAGGCGCGCCCTCGCGCAGCACCTCATGGCTGCCATGCAACAGCGTCGCTGCAGCAGCGAGCCACCAACCTTCGGCATGCCATTCGTGCCATCCAGCAGCAGCCTAGCTTTCTGTTTGACAGATTCCAACGGGCTCAGTCCGCCTGGAAAGACCTGCAGCAGGTTCCGTCTGGCCGCCTCTCCCAGGGTCACTCTCCAGGACAGCTCCAGGCGCGCCTCGAAGCTGACCGCTGGCGCGCGGGTGCTGACCTTTTCTCTCTCGGGTGCGCTGCGTGAACAATTGGCATCTCTTCCGTGGCCGCTGAGGGAGATCCCCAAGGTGGCGCCGCGGGTCGCTGAGGTGCAGATGCGCGCAGGCCAAAGCGCCCTGGCATCCGGCGCCTTCTGCTCGGGTGAGCAGATGTGGCCTTCCCTGATCAACGTGGGCCCGTTCAAATTTCAGTCGGGAACACCCCTAGTCCCCGCCAGTGGGGACATTTTTTTTTTTTTTTTTTTTTTTTTTGTGTGTGTGTGTGTGTGTGTGTGTGTGTGTGTGTGTGTTTTCTTCATTTTCTATTTCCCTTATTGGATTTGCGGCATTTCCCTTCAGTGTAAGGTAGTCCTGAGTGCCAGTCAATCCCCGTTAGGCCTGGACTAACTGCCCTCTCTCTCTCGCTCTCTCTCTCTCTCTCTCTTTCTCTTCCTGTTTCTCCTATTCTAATCATTTCATCTTTTTCTTTCTACCACTTGCCTTTTTCCTCCTTCCGTCCCTTACTCCTCCCCCCCATTTTCCTAATTCTTCACTGCCCTCCTCCCTCCCCTCCTCCCTCCCCTCCTCCCACCCCTCCTCCTCCTCCTCCTCCTCCTCCTCCTCCATCTCCCATCCCTCATCATTCCCCCAGCTTTCCCTGTTGTGGAGAGGCCTGCGCCGCCGAGCAAGCAGCGCTGGCTCGTCATTTGTCAGCGCAGGAGGAAACGCAGTAACCAACGGAGGGAAGTGCCGTTCGAGTTCAGCTCAAATCGATTGGGGACCCCGGAGGGATTTGAATGCTGTGCGTGCTTGGGTACGACAGGGGGCGCAGGTGCATCGCCGCCAAAGCCATTTCAGTGGCTCGTTTTTATTGGGCACGTCAGGGACGTGTCTGCCTGCCATGATATTCCGAATGCTGGACGGCTCGCGTAATTCGACCAACCCATTCAGGAACGATGCCCGGGCGAGTTGCCCGTATCAGGGATGTGGAGGAGCACGCAGTGAAATCGCGGGCTGGGGAAACCGTCGTACCCCAAAAGGGGGAGGAATTGGGAGAGGAGGATGCGGAAAATGCGGAGGAGGAGGAAGAGGAGAAGGAGGGGCAGGAGGAGGAGGAGGAGGAGGAGGAGGAGGAGGAGGAGGAGGAGGAGGAAGAGGAAAAGGAGGAACACTCTACAGAGGATTCTAAAAGGGCGCCCGTAGGCGCGAGTGACAACCGAGCTACCCCAGGACGAAAGCCGAAGCCAACGCTTGACACAGCTGGTGCCCTCCTCAGAACATGAAGGGAACGAGGGATGCCCGCGACAGGGGCACCCCCGCCTCCAGCCCTTGACGAAGAAAACCGCGACGACGAAAGAGACTTACTCGTGCTGCTCGGCCATCTCGTCGGCCTCCCCTTTTCCTTCTTGGCGTTCACGAAGTTGCTGGCAAGCCCGCGTAGAGGAGGAGAGAGGAGGATTCAGGAGGAGGAGGTAAGAGGAGGAGGAGGAGGAGGAGGAGGAGGAGGAGGAGGAAAAGGAGGAGGAGTAGGAGGAGGAAGAGGAGGATGAGGAGGAGGAGAACGAGGAGGAGGAGGAGGACGACGAGGTGGAGGACGAGGAGGCGGAGGGGGAGGAGGAGGAGGAGGAGGAGGACGGGGGGAAGGGAGAGAAGGGAGAGGAGGGGGAGATGGCGAAGGAGGAGGAGGAGGGGGAGGAGGGGGAAAGGAGGGGAGGAGGAGGAGGAAAAAAAGGGTGAAGGATGATGAAGATGATGAAGATGATGATGATGATGATGATGATGATGATGATGATGATGATGATGATGATGATGATGATGATGATGCTGATGATGATGATGATGATGATGTTGATGATGCTGCTGCTGCTGATGATGATGGTGCTGATGCTGATGATGCTGATGATGCTGCTGATGATGATGACGATGACGATGAGGATGAACATGATGATGCTGATGATGCTGCTGCTGATGCTGATGATGATGCTGATGCTGATGCTGATGCTGATGATTATGATGATGATGTTGAGGATGCTGATGAGGATGAGGATGAGGATGATGATGATGATCATGATGATGATGCTGATGCTGATGCTGCTGCTGATGATGATGATGATGCTGATGCTGCTGCTGATGACGATGGTGATGATGATGGTGATGATGATGATGGCGATGCTGATGCTGCTGATGATGATGATTATGATGATGCTGATGATGATGTTGATGTTGATGATGCTGATGATGATGTTGATGATGCTGATGCTGATGCTGATGCTGATGCTGATGATGATGCTGATGATGCTGATGATGCTGATGCTGATGCTGATGCTGATGATGATGATGATGATGATGATGATGATGATACTGATGAGATGATGAGATTATGATGATGATTATGATGTGATGATGATGATGAGATGATGATGATGATGATGAGGAGGAGGAGGAGGAGGAGGAGGAGGAGGAGGAGGAGGAGGAGGAGCAGGAGGCGGAGGAGGAGGAGCAGGAGGAGGATGAGGAGGATGAGGAGGAGGAGGAGGAGGAGGAGGAGGAGGAGGAGGAGGACGAGGAGGAGGACGAGGAGGACGAGGAGGAGGAGGAGGAGGAGTAGGACGAGGAGTAGGAACCTTCTTGCAGTCCTCTTGGGGCGTCTTGGGGGCCTCTTGGCGGTCCTGGGGGCCTCTTGGAACGTCTTGGGTGCCTCGGGAGAGCCTCTTGGGGCGTCTTGAGGGGTTTCTTACCTCTTCAGGACCTCCTGGGGACATGTTGTGGCCTCCTGGGCGCCTTTCGGGGCCCACTTGGAGCACTCTTGGGAGCCATCTTGGGAACATCTTGGAGGAGATCGATCAAAGAGAGGTCTGGGGGTGGAGTACAGCCGCACCCCCAGGATGCCAAACTGTGTCCGCATCCCACGTAAAACGCTAACGTTCGCCTTTCTCACCGAGACCGTCTTGGACACTCTAATCGGTCGCGGGGCGCCCTGTCCAGGTCCAACGGGAGGGGGGGTATGGGGGAGGGGTAAACCCCTCCCCGAAGGGGAAGAAGAGAATTGGAAGAGGAAATGCTTTAAAGCACTCACGCCGTAAAGGGTTGGTGGAATTAGACTGGAGTGTTGAATGACCGATGCCAATGCCGAGTTATTGGTGCAGCTGGTCAAGGTATTTCATTCATCGTTCGTTGCCGTCGTCAGTTTACCCATTGTTGTGCTGCCAGCGCCGAGGCAGACGAGCACATCTCTTGCTGAGCTCATGCGCACACCCTTGACACATGCACAAAAGCCTCCGACAGTGGGACGGTCCCTTTCGTTCTAGTCTAGGAGCCAATGGATATCACAGCTTCGCAGTCCCCCTCTCCGCTCTACAGAAGGATGGCGAGAGTCATCTGCACAATGCTGCGTGGATAGTTGAGTCTTAATAGCCTGCATGTCCATCCGAGCCGCCTTTTGCGAGGAGCTGGTCGGCAGCATCTGCCCATGGCTTAGCTTCAGTTGGCGTAGGGGTGAAGGGAGATGTTCAGGAGGGGAAACATACACAGACACACTCAATCGTCGATTCCCTGAAAAATGGGAAAATATCGGAAGTGGGAGGGAAGACGGGCATCCAGGAAATACGAGAACATCTGGGGAATCTTTGGCTTTGTGTGTATTACTTGTGTGTCCCTGGGCCCCTTCAGATGTGCGAACTCTCTGGTGCGAGTCGGGTGAGCAGGGCCGGCGAAGCCACACTAGCACTGTGACAATGCCCGAAACGTGGGTTCTCTTGAGACGTTCGCGATGGGCGATCTGTTGGAGTTTCGGCCTCCAGAGTCCTGTTCAGAGCCAGGTGGCCTTTGTGGATGAATCGAGCAGATCAAATACAAAGTTCAGATTTTGTCAGACTTTGTCAAAGGGGCGTTAGCAAATTCTGACGAAGGGCGCGTAGCGCAAGGCATTTAGTTCCAGGCGCCGAGCGCTTGGCGACGGGCATCCAGTGAAGGTATCGGGGAGTTGGGGCTCTCAGGGAATAACCGCGCGCCCGACCGGTCGTGCTCTTCCGCTCCCACATCCTTGGGAGGGACAGAGGGGAAAGGGGGGCAAGCTCACCCTCCCGCCCCTCCTCTGCGCCTCGCCTCCCTCCCCCCTCCCCTCTCCCCGCCCCCTCCCTCGTCCCCCTGCACCTTGCGAAGCCGCGCGTCGCATCGTCACCCCTCTCCCCCCCCCCTCCCTCGTCCCCCTCCTCCCCCTTCTTTCCCGTTCCCCTCGTCCCTTTCCCCCCGCTCCTCCTCTCCTCGCCTCCCCCCCCCTCTCGGTATCGTTGAACCGATCCCCATCCCCATCCCCTTCCCCTTCGAGACCCCCACCAAATTGCCACCCCAGTTGGGGATACGCCCCTCGAAACCCGAAGGGAGCGACCTATGTCCCCATCTAGGGGGGCAAATCGGCCACGTGGGCCCAGGCCACGCCGCTGGGGATGGGGATCGGTTGAACGATACCCCCCCCCCCTCCCTCGTCCCCCTCCTCCCACTCCTTCTCTGTTCCCCTCGTCCCTTGCCCCCCCGCTCCTCCTCTCCTCGCCCTCTCCTCGCCCTCCTCGCTGCCGCTCGCGCGGCGCCGGAGAGAGCAGCGCACGCCGGGGACGCGGGCGGCGCGGACGGGCGAGGCCCGGGCGAGGCCGCCCGCGCCCGCGCGGGGGCCCCGCCCCCCCCCCGCTGGGGCGGGCGCCGCCGCGCCTCGCCCGAGGCAGGCCTCCGAGGGAGAAGTTTTTTGTTGTTGTTTTTGTTTTGTTTTTGTTTTGTTTTGTTTTGGTTTTTGTTTTGTTTTTGTTTTGAAGAATTGCGAAGGCTTTGCAGCCGATGCCGCCGACCCTGTAGGCAGCGACGACGAAGGCAATAGAGCTAGAGGAGTCCAAGATGCCCTCAGATGGCTCGAAGACGGCGCCAGATGCCTGCAAGGTCGTCCGAAGACAGCTCTATGGCCTCCTCCAGGGTTCGGGAACGGCTCCAGAGAGTGCCAAGATAGGCAAAGCGTCCTCAAGTTTCCCGAGAGGGTTCCAAGACGGCGTCAAGCGAGGTCCAAAAGCGCCCGCAGAGGCTGTCAAGAGTGCCGCCAGAGGCTGCCAAGAGAGTAAACAAATTGCGAAAGGTCTCCAAGGAGCCTTAAGATAGGCTGAAAGGGCCCGCAGACGGCCCCGGAGGGCCAATGGAACCCCAGGACGCAGGAGGATGAGAGGCGGGGGGCTGCGTATCCGAGGGGGGACCCCCGTAAAAGGGCGAGAACGCCCTATAGGTCCGTTCCCGTTCCCGTTCCCGTTCCCGTTTTCGTTCCCGTTCCCGTTCCGTTCCCGTTCTCGTTCCCGTTCCCGTTCCGTTCCCGTTCTCGTTCCCGTTCCCGTTCCGTTCCTGTTCCCGTTCCCGTTCCGTTCCCGCCCGGTCGCGTGCCCGTCTACCCCCCCTAAGCCTTCTAGCCGACCCAAGAAACGCGAACGGGAACAGGAACGGCAAGCCTTCCACGGCCTTCCAGGGCCTCCCAGACGACCCAAGAGGCCTCCCAGAGGCCTCCCAGACGACCCAAGAGGCCTCCCAGAGGCCTCCCAGAGGCCTACTGCTACTACTACTACTACTACTACTACTTCTACTACTACTGCTACTACTACTACTACTACTACTGCTGCTGCTACTACTACTACTGCTACTTATACTTATACTCATACTACTACTACTACTACTTCTACTACTACTACTACTACTACTACTACTACCACTACTACTACTACTACTATTACTACTACTACTACTACTACTACTAGTACTACTACTACTACTACTACTACTACTACTACTACTACTAGTACTACTACCTAATAGTACTACTACGACTAATAGTAGTACTACTAATACTACTACTACTACTACTACTAATAACTCTACTACAACTACTACTACTACTTCTACTCCTACTACTACTACTATTTTAACTACTACTGCTACACTATACAACTACAAACTAACAACCTACACTACTATTACAACTACTACTACTACTACTATTACACTACTAACTACTAATCCTACTACTACCTACGACTGCTACTCTACTACTACTAACTAATACTACTACTACTGCTTACTACTATTATTACGACTATTACTACTATACTCGTATAAAACTACTACTTACTACTACTACTCTACTACTTACTACTACTAGTACTAACTACTAGTATTAGTATACGACTACTGCTACCTGCTACTACTACTACGTAACTTAGTTACCACGTACTACTGTTACTACTACTACTAAAACTACTACCACTACTACTACTACTACTTCTACTACTACTACTACTACTACTACTTTACTACTACTCTACTCTATACTACTACTACTACTACTAAACTACTTCTTCTATACTACTACCACTACTAACTACTACTACACTACTACTACTACTAATACTACTACTACTACTACTACTACTACTACTCTACTACTCTACTACTCTACTACTACTCTACTACTACTACTACTACTACTACTACTACTACTACTACTACCACTACTATACTACTACTACTACTACTGCTACTACTAGTAGTACTACTACTACTACAAGTACAACTACTACTACTATTATTTTACTACTACTACAACTACTACTACTACTACTACTTCTTCTTTTTCTACTACTACTACTACTACTACAACTACTACTGCTGCTACTTCTACTACTACTACTACTTCTACTACTACTACTACTACTACTACTACTACTACTACTACTGCTACTACTGCTACTACTGCTACTACTAGTACTACTACTACTGCTGCTCTACTACTACTACTACTGCTACTAGTATGTAGTAGTAAGTAGACTACTACTACCACTAAAAATAAACTACTACTACTACTACGACTACGACGACGACTACTACTACTACTACGACTACTACTACGACCACTACTACTACTACTACTTACTACTACTACTACTACTACTACTACTACTACTACTACTACTACTAACTACTACTACTACTACTACTACTACTACTACTACTACTACTACTACTATACTACTACTACTACTACTACTACTACTACTACTACTACTACTACTACTACTAACTACTACTACTACTACTACTACTACTACTACTACTACTACTACTACTACTACTACTACTACTACTACTACTACTACTACTACTACTACTACTACTACTACTACTACTACTACTACTTACTACTACTACTACTACTACTACTACTACTACTACTACTACTACTACTACTACTACTACTACTACTACTACTACTACTACTACTGCTGCAGCTGCTGCTACTACTACTACTACTACTATTCATCATCAACAGCATCATACTCGTCATCGTTATCGTCAACGTCATCGTCATCACCATCAACATCGTCATCATCATCGTCGTCATCATAATCATCGTCGTCATCAGCAACAGCATCCTCATCATCCTCATCATCAGCATCAGCATCATCATCATCATCATCATCATTATCATCAGCATCATCATCATCATCATCATCATCACCACGGTGGCGGGAATTGCCGCAGGCAGCTGGATATGTACGAGTGCATTAACAGAACCATGGCTGGGTGGGCTACGCTGGGGATGGCCTCCACGACGGCCAATATGACCTCCTGGACGGATAAGATTGCCTCCAAGATGGCCTAAGACACGTAAGAGATTGCATTCAAGCGTGCTAAGATGGTCCAGTGTGGCCTCCAGGACGGCCAGCATGCCGTCGAAGACTGCCAGGACGGCCCTGCATGGCCCCCGAGGCGACCGAAGATACCCTCCAAGACGGCCAAGATTGCCCGAACAGGAATCCAGACAGCCCCAAGTGGCCTCCAAAAGCCCGCAGGAAGCCCCAAAATGCCTCCAAGAGGCCTCCCCCCCCCCTCCTTATCATCTCGTGTGCCTCTTCGTTATCATCACCATCATCCCCCTCTATCCTGCTCCTCCCCCATCTTCCTCACCCAAGTGTTTTCCCCAAGGGTTTCAACGACGGCTGGGGGAACACCTGGTCCAACACCTGGGCCAAACTTCGCCGCGACGCTCGGCCGCGTCGGCGTTTCCAAAAGGCAAGGGGCGGCGGTGATTCGCCGTAGGCGTCTGACAGAGACCTTCCGAGACCGCCAACGAACTCCCAGGAGACCCCCAAGTCCTCCGCCCTGACGTCCCCAAGAGAACCCCTACCGGCCCCAAGAGACCTGCAACATGCTTCCAAGAGGCCCCCGAGAGGCCTCTCAGGAGAGCCCAACGGGCTTCCAAGCGTCCGCAGCCTTTCTGGAGCCTCCCTCTTGACCCCCCTTCAGGGTGGACGGAGACCACGACCGCGACGACCACGACGGGACGACGACGACGGCGACGACGGCGACGACGACGACGACGACGACGACGACGACGGCGACGACAACGGGAACGGGAGCGGGAGCGGGAACGGGGACGGGAACGGGAACGGGAACGGGAACGGATCCTTGGGGCGTTCTTTTTTTTTCACGGGGGACCCCCCCCGGGAGTTGCCCCAGGACCCCCCCTTCCGGCGGGGAAGGGATCAAAGGGCCCACAGACGGCCCCGGAGGGCCAACGGAACCCCAGGACGCAGGAGGATGAGAGGCGGGGGGCTGCGTATCCGAGGGGGGGCCCCCCCCGGGAGTGAGGGGGAACCACCCCCAGGGAGTTGCCCCGGGACCGCCCCCCCCCCCGGCGGGGAAGGGATCAAGGGAAGGGGTTTTCTTTCGACTGAAGGATGACGTTGTTTAGTTTTAGTGTGGACTTGTGTAGGAAGCCCTCGGAAAGCAGATCAGGCGACGACGCTGTGGGGAACACGGGAAAGCTTCTCCCACACGCCAACATGGTCAGCGGATTCGTTGTTTTGCCGATCGGCGCGGGCCCTCCCATCCAGTGCATCGTTTCGATTCCTCCGATGCGATGCGATCCGGTTCGTTTTCGATGGATTCCGCTTCCGATTCGGTCCAACATCGGATCCCGATTGGGGCTCCGATTTCTCTCAATGGAGGCATACTGACTTGCCGATGTCTACGGATTCGTCTTTTCCCGACTCGGCTGCCGATTTCACCCGATCCGATTTATTTCGATCACCGATCCGACTTATCGATTCGATCCTGGGCTCTCCTGCCCCCCACCCCCCCTTGGAGTAGATTTTGGCTGTTTCTGGCGCCAGCTTCGGGCAGGCGGAGCCTCCCTCATGATGGACGACGCACTGCTGCAAGCAGTCGCACCAAGCAGAGGCCTGGAGCCAGACCCCCCCCTCTCCCCCCCCCCTTCCGCCCAGTGTCGACACGCCGAACAAGAGCACGCCCGCGTGCTCGCGCACGGGTGCGTGGCCCGTGGGCTGCGCTGCGGCCCCGGGACCGCGTCGCCGCCGACGGAGGCGGCGCCGCTCGGCCACGCGCAGGGGTGGGGTGGGGCAGGGGGGAGGAGTTGTTTGGCATCTTCCCCTGCCGCTTCTTTGCCGCCGCCGCCGCCTTTTGGCTGCTGCGCGGTGTCGTGCATCCGCAGCTGTGCTTGGGTTGGAAATGCTTGGTCGGCACCGCGGGCCGGCCTGGCATCAGGGAGAAGGGAGTGTTTCGGGTCGTCGCCGCGTCGTCGTCTTCCGCCCGCGCTCACATATCCTATACATGTCAGCTCTCCCGATTGTGCAGCTATGTTGAAGCGACCTGTCCAGAACAGTAGTGAGACCAACATAGCATCACCTTTACATCCCACGTTTGCCGGGGATTCCGTTCCTCTGGTAAATAAGTGGAGGTGGGATCTAAGTCCCCCAGATAGGGTCGGAGTGGATGGGGTCGGAGGATCAGTCCGCATCGCCGATGCATTGGCGATGCGGCTAGATGAGGAACCCGTTTTTATCCACGCCGTCGTCGCCGATGCGTCGCCGAGGCGTCGACGATGCATCGCCGATGTATCGCCGATGTGTCGGCGATGCGGCGCGATCCCCCGACTTCATTTGTTAGGGCCCCAGCTGGGAGGCTTCCATGAGAGGGCTTCTCAGGAGCACCCTCGCCTGTCAGGGAGGCGCAGGCCTCATTGATAGACGTGGGGCCGGCGCCTTCTCTGAGAAACCGCGCCCTTCTGAGAGAAGCCTTCCCCCCGTGGTGCCGGCGCCTCCTCTGAGAAACAGTTTTTTTCTTCTGAGAGGCTTTCTTTTCTCCCCCTAGCCCGTCGCGCGCGCCGCCCGTCGGGCCCGAGTCGCCTCGGCGGTGCCGCCGTCGGGTTGCCTTTGTTCCGGGGGCCCAAGGCGCTGCGCTCGCGGGGGTGGCCGAGGACCTGGCCGGCGGGCGGCGTCACCGCGGGCCCCCGCCTCCGCTGGCAACGCTCCGCAGCGGGGATCTCATCGCCCTCCGCAGGAGGTCGCGGAGCGGGTCCAGCGGCGCCGCGAAGTGAGCCAGCTTGTCGGGATCTCGTGTTTGGCTTCAGGACCAGCTGCGTGGAGTGGGGCGGGCCAGCGCTTCCAGAAGAGTTGCGCCAATCATCGGCTCGTGCCGCGGAGGCAGGTCTCTCGGGGGTGCGGTCGATGGACGTTGGAGCCGTGCATGTCCAGCGGGTCCTCGGGTCATGGCGCCGCTGGATGGAAACATCTTCTGGCTCGAGAAGCTCCAGCCAACGATTGCAGCGCCCGCGGCAAGATGGTGCAGAGCAGCACGGTCGGCTCGCGGAGCGTGCAGCGGAAGGCGGCTTTCCAAATACACCCTGCACGATCGTGTCCGTGGCTCCCCTTCGGGATGCAACGACCTTCGCCAGAACCCACGTCCCGATTTTCAATTCGTGGGGCTGTGGAGATCTCGACCGCGTCTGGAGTACGTAAGTACGTAAAAATCTCATGCTCATGCCGTGGATCACTCTTCGTGGGGCCTCCCAGACTCAGAGAAGCTGGCCGTCGTGATTTTCTCCCAAGACGCTGGAGGTCTGGGTCGTGATCGACCTTGAGGCCCCAGGTCTCTGGCGTACCCAAACGGCGCGGCCGTCGACAAGGCAGTTGGCATGGCCGTCAGAGTGGCAGTTGGCGTTGCCTTCGGACAGA
>CAUYUJ010005134.1:37500-40000 GCA_963575745.1 Prorocentrum cordatum | reverse complement strand
TATGATGTTCCAGCCTACTTTAGAATCTTGAGCACCAGGAAGTACCAATTCTTGGGTTATTGTTACGTGTCGGGCCCTGGGAGGCGATACTCGTTCGACAATGTTTCGATACTTTCCTGGGTGCTCGAAATTATTTCTGGGAGGTGGTCTTTAAGGACGATGGGAACAACATGAAGCAATATGGGATTCCGACCCCCATTCTTCCTGCTCCCGCTCCGCCTTCTCCCTGCCCCTGCTGCCGTCCCTGCAGCCTGCCCCCGCCGCTGCTTCTGATCCGCCTCCTCCTCCTCCTCCTCCTCCTCCTCCTCCTCCTCCTCCTCCTCCCCCTCCTCCAGCCTCCTCGTCCGAATCTTTTTCCTCCTCCTCCTCCTCCTCTGATCCGCCTCCTTTCCCCCCTCCTGCCTGACAAGCTTCTTCGGAAGCAAAAATCAAGGGAGCCTGGTATACCCTCTCAATCCTATCTTTAGCGTCGATTGGCGTCGATTGGCGTCTGGGCGTCGATGAGCTGTGCCGATTTGGCGTCGGTGAGCTTCGATTCGCGTCGATTTGGCGTTGATTTAGCGTCGACCAGCGTCCAGTTAGCGTCGATTGGCAAGAGCCAAGCCAACAAGAGGGTATGGGAGGCTCCCATGAGTTGCCGCCGAAAGCTTCGAAGTATACAGCGGACCGAGAGGCTCGGAGGCAGACAGCGGCACGGGGAGGGTCCCGGGCCTCCTGAGCGCGGCGCGCCCGCCTCCAGACCGCCAGGGGCGTTCCGGCGCAGCTCTCGGTGAGCGCGGGCGTCAACCTCTGCTTGGAGTTCCAGGCGCGCATGAGGATGAGGGGGAGGATGGGGGAGCAGTCTATGACGTAAACGTAGAAACTCGGAGGTCCGTGCGGATTCCTCGGATCGGCGCTGGGACCCCCTGGCGGCGCCTCCGGCGCCGCCCCTGGCGCGCTCCGCGCGCCATGGAGGACGAGGGGGACGAGGAGAGGGGTAAGGGGGTGAGGACGGTCGGACGACAATGACTGCAGACGCCTCTTTCGGCCGACAGGGGGCTGACATCATCATGTCGAGGGGCGGTGCAACATGTACAAGGCCAGAGGTGTGGGGGCATACGTATCGGCAATGATCATGTGCAGGGTTCGCCTATTATTTCGCCTCGCCTCCTCCTTCCGAGTCCTCTCTCCCACTCCTCGTCGTCTTCGTCGTCATAGAGGTGTTTTTTTGTTTGTTTGTTTATGTGTGTGTGTGTTTATTAGGTTCTCGTTTTGAATTGGGCACTGTGGTCTCCATCCTCCCCTCCCCCCCCTCCTCCCCTCCCCCCGCCTGCCTCTGGCCTCATTGCCTCCCGTCCTCGCACCTTTCCTGCTCGGGGGCCGCGAACTGCGCAGCCGTCGCCACTCGTGGGCTCCGGGGGGGTTCAGCGGAGGCGGCAGGCAGGCGAGCCCTCGCGGCTCCTTGGGGGGCTGCCGACGGCCCTTGTTGCCTTGCGGCTCCCTTGTTGCCCGGAGGCGGCAGGCTCCCTCGCGGCTCCCTTGTGGCCACTCTCGTGGGGTCTTGGGAGGTGCAGCGGATGCGGTTGGCATGCCAGACCTCGGAGCTTCCCTGGGAGGCTGCCAGCTGAGCAGCCGTCACCACTCTCGTGGGCTCCTGGGAGGTACATCGGAGGCGGTAAGCAGGCGACACTTCGCGGCTCACTGGGAGGGGCAGGAGGGAGAGGCGCGAAGGGGGGGAGGAGGATGGGGCGTGGAGGAGGAGGGAAGGAGGAGACGGGAGGAGGATCCAGGAGGATGTGGCAGGAAGAGGGGGGCAGCAGGAGACAGGGGGAGGAGGGGGAGGGGGCGACATCATGGGCAGAGAGCGACGAGGATCGGGTGATGAAGAGGGGGATGGTGATGATGCTGCTGCTGATGATGACGAGGATGATGATGATGATGATGATGATGATGATGATGATGATGATGATGATGATGATGATGAGGATGGTGATGATGATGATGATGGTGATGGTGATGGTGATGGTGATGGTGATGGTGACGATGACGATGGCAATAACAATTGAATTGACGATGATGGTGATGGTGATGTTGATTGTGCTGTTGATGGTGATTGTGGTGGTGGTCATGGTGACGATGCCCATGACGATGGCGAAGCTGCTGATGATGATGTTGCTGATGCTGGTGGTGGTGGTGGTGGTGGTGATGCTCCAGCCGATGCTGCTGCTGCTGCTGCTGCTAATGATGATGATGATGATGATGATGATGATGATGATGATGATGATGATGATGATTATGATGATGATGATGGTGATGATAAGGAACCGGACGCGGATGATGATACATTTGGTGATGCTTAAGCTTATGATGATGCTGATGATGCTGGTGCGTATGCTGATGCCTTATTTTGTTGATGCTGGCGATGCTGATGCTGCTTCTGATGATGCTGATGCTAATGCTGATGCTGATGCTGATGCTGATGCTGATGCTGATGCTAATGCTGATGATGGTGATGATGCTG
>CAUYUJ010005134.1:25000-32500 GCA_963575745.1 Prorocentrum cordatum | reverse complement strand
GGGACAGTAGGGACGGTGGTGGAACCAGTGGGGACAGTGGTGGTGAGGACAGTGGTACTGGGAACAGCAGTGGGGGATGTGGTGCGGACGGTGGTGGTGACCGGGAGTCGTTTGCTGGCGGTGGCGGTGAGGGGGGGGGATGGTTCGGACCGGTAGTGACCGCCCCCCCTGGTTTTCGAGGAGGGGGGGGGGCGGGGTTCGAACCGGTAGTGACCCCCCCCGGATTTTCGAGGGGGAGGGGGGGGGTTCGAACCAGTAGTGACCCCCCCCCCCTTTTCTGGAGGGGAGGGGTGGGTGGGGGGGGGGGGTAGGGGAGAGGGGGGGTTTTGCCGGGGGAAGGGGGGGGGGTTCAGCAGGGGGGGATTTTCGGAGGGGGGGGGACCCCCGGGGTCCGGAGGAAGGGGGGGGGGATTTTCCACAGTAAAGCGGCGGTGGATCACGCTCTTTCAGAGGTCTGGACTCCTTCTTCCCGGGGACTGGTGTTTCATCCCGGGTTGTTTTTTGACGGTCCCGAGGCCCGGCGAGGGCCTCCAGAGGCCGAAAATGGTGAAAGCCTCTCCCGTCGTGCTTTCTTCGTAGCTCGAGGGGGGGTCTGGGTCGCCGGGTCGCCCTCCTCCCTGGCTCCGGTGCGGCTGGGCCCGCCTCGCTGCCGCCAGCTCCACGGGCCTCCCCGCTGCCCTTGGCAGGCGGCCGGCCGCTGCCGCCCCGCCCCGCCGGGCGCCGCATCGCCTCGCCTGCCCAGGGCCCGCTGCCCTGCACCCCTGCGCCGCTCCTGGGGCCACTGCTCGGGGGCCCCTCGAACGGGGTGGTGGCCACACCTCAGGAGGGAATAACACACACACAGAGACACAATTCAAAGTACATCCGCCGGAAGATATGGGAAAATATAGGACGGGGGGGGAAGACGAACACCCAGGAAAAATATGGGAAAATAGGGAGAATCCTGGGATTTGTGTGTTTCTATTTGTGTGCCCCTGGGCCCCTTCAATACCAGGTGGTGAGTCGGTGGGGATTCGGGTTCACCGCACGGTTTTGGGACTTGTGTCGTTCTCTGAGGATGTCTCGGGCGACTGGAGCCTCCAGGGTCTCAAAACCGTGTGGTGACGGACCGTGCGCTGAGTCTTTGCGGGTTTCGAGGTCACTGCCGGGTCTGTCACCGCACGATTTTGGGACCCCCCAGCTGCCCCGTGAGGGGTCGGCCGCTTCTTTCTTTCCTTTGTTTTTTTGGCTATGGGGCTCTCGCGCGATGATTCTCCGCGCGCGGGGTGGACGGTGAGGAGGTGCCCCCTCCCGCGACGACCGAAAAGTGTGTGTGAGAGAGAGTGTTTCTCTGCAGGATGCCGAAGCCCTACTAGACAGCCATTGGGATTCTTCCACGCCTCACCGTGCAAAAAGCACAGTGGCGGACATCGTATACTTTTCTTCATGAGTTCGGGAATTATGATTGCCCCCCTGGTTCTCAAAGAGTTATGAGGGGTCATTCAATCGCTGGTGCTGATTTGCACAGACCCAGGAGCTTACTTCTTACTCCATGGTCGCTCCACTGCCATAATGTCCTTAGTCTGGTCCAACATAATTCCCTTCCCATTCTCATTCAAGTCGGTCCCAGAGCCTACCGAGACAAACTTATAATGCCAAAGCAGCATGCGTCTTATGGAATCGACGAATATGCGTTCTACAGTGTTCGTGTGTCAAGACGGACTCCCAAACTAGTTGCGTCGCGCCATTGTATCCATCAGCCTAGCAGTTGTCCTGTGGTCCTGTGTAAGCCGTGGTCGATTTGTGAAGGGTGGGGGGCCCTTAAAAGGAGCACCTGTCGTTGGGAGGGTGTGGATCTCGAATTGTTGAGGAATAGAGGGGTCCTGAGAGGGAGTCGGCATGGAGTCGAGGGTGTCGGGGGGAGGAGGCGAGGAACGTCGAGCGCGATGATTTGCGGTGCCAGAGCCCTCGCCGAATCTGCCTCTGCCGACAGGGCAGGTCGCCGACCGAGAGGGCCCTGCTCTCCCTGCGCACGTTTCGTGCCCCTCGCCCGCCCGCCGCGCCTGCCGGCGAGCGGGTGTGCTTTCAGATGCCAATCCGGTCCTGCAGTCGGACCGAGGCATCAGACCGAGCTCTGTTCGGGGAGGGTGCCCCGATGTTCACATCTGCGTTCGACGTCCACTCCTCTCGGATCTCCCTGTCCGCATCCCCCTCATGTCCCTCCCCCTTTCTGCTGTCCCTGGACCGCGGGGCTCACCGCGCACCGCGCACCGCGGGGCGTGCACGGTGCGGAGTCGGGCAGCTCCGGCCGGGTGCCGTGACCGCCCTCGGCGCGCGATGGAGGGGAGGCTCCTGCTCCTCCGCCTCCTCCTCCTCCCTCCTCCCTCCTCCCTCCTCCCTCCTCCCTCCGCCTCCTCCTCTTCCTCCTCCTCCTCCTCCTCCTCCTCCTCCTTCCCCCCTCCTCCTCCTCCTCCTCCTCCTCCTCTCCTCCTCCTCCTCCTCTCTCTCTCCTCCTCCTCCTCCTCCTCCTCCTCCTCCTCCTCCTCCTCCTCCTCCTCCTCCTCCCCCCTCCCCCCCTTCTCCTCTCCCCCTCCCTGGACCTTTCTCCCTTGCACAGGCGTCCGGCTCTGGCCAGCACCTGGGCGACGTGCGACTCCCGCTGGAGCACATCGCGCGCCGGTGCCCTCCGCTCTCTCTCTCTGTCTCGGCCCGCTGGTTTCTGCGAGGTCCAGGGGGTGTTGGAGGTGTTCGATTTGTTATGTTGTTGTTCCTGCATTTTTTCATTGTCGCAACGGGGTTCATATTACGTTTTTCTTTGTTTCCGTCGTACACTGTTCGTATCAGCCATGTGGGTAGATCTGCCAACTTTCAGATCGGCCGTGTCTCTTTGCGAGTGACGCGAGGACGCACGTGGCGTCCCCGAATTTTCCTCGGAGGCCAGAGCTGCGTTCCAGCTGGTGGCCTGCTTTTCTTGCGCATCGTTTTTTCCCAACCATCCTGTGGTGTTGGGTCCTCGTTTTGAAGAGACAGCGCCCCGCGTCCCACCTTCTCCTCCTCCTCTCCTCCGTGCTGCCGTCCGCATGCGTCCCGCACACCCATTTCGGCACACCCCTCACACGTTTCGTGGCCCCATAGGGAGCTCCACCGAAGGCCCCATGGCTGCCGTCCGCATGCGTCCCGCACACCCATTTCGGCACACCCCTCACACGTTTCGTGGCCCCACAGGGAGCTCCACCGAAGGCCCCAGTGCTGCCGTCCGCATGCGTCCCGCACACCCATTTCGGCACACCCCTCACACGTTTCGTGGCCCCATAGGGAGCTCCACCGAAGGCCCCAGTGCTGCCGTCCGCATGCGTCCCGCACACCCATTTCGGCACACCCCTCACACGTTTCGTGGCCCCATAGGGAGCTCCACCGAAGGCCCCATGGCTGCCGTCCGCATGCGTCCCGCACACCCATTTCGGCACACCCCTCACACGTTTCGTGGCCCCACAGGGAGCTCCACCGAAGGCCCCAGTGCTGCCGTCCGCATGCGTCCCGCACACCCATTTCGGCACACCCCTCACACGTTTCGTGGCCCCATAGGGAGCTCCACCGAAGGCCCCATGGCTGCCGTCCGCATGCGTCCCGCACACCCATTTCGGCACACCCCTCACACGTTTCGTGGCCCCACAGGGAGCTCCACCGAAGGCCCCAGTGCTGCCGTCCGCATGCGTCCCGCACACCCATTTCGGCACACCCCTCACACGTTTCGTGGCCCCATAGGGAGCTCCACCGAAGGCCCCAGGGCATGCTCCACCGAAGGCCCCAGCTGGCTGCCGTCCGCATGCGTCCCGCACACCCATTTCGGCACACCCCTCACACGTTTCGTCGGCCCCTCACACGTTTCGTGGCCCCACAGGGAGCTCCACCGAAGGCCCCAGTGCTGCCGTCCGCATGCGTCCCGCACACCCATTTCGGCACACCCCTCACACGTTTCGTGGCCCCATAGGGAGCTCCACCGAAGGCCCCATGGCTGCCGTCCGCATGCGTCCCGCACACCCATTTCGGCACACCCCTCACACGTTTCGTGGCCCCACAGGGAGCTCCACCGAAGGCCCCAGTGCTGCCGTCCGCATGCGTCCCGCACACCAGGTGTGTGGCGTGCCGACATGGGCGTCGCGGCGCGCGGGCGCTGCCGTCGGGGTTCCCAGGGAAGCCCCCTGCAGAGGCGACGCTCAGAGTCACGAGTACCGAGAGTCACGCAGACCCAAACTGTTCACAGTCGTATACATACATTTACACTGGGCGTATCCATGCACGCATTCATGCGAATAGAATCAATCGCGCGCAGATTCATTCATAATCAGACTCGCTCGCGATCCGACTCGCACGCGCTCAAGCTTTCATATTCGGACCTATCGTCTTCGTTCGTGTTGTGTACACTGCCACGCATGTCGGCACACCCCTCATACGGCTCGTGGCCCCATAGGGAGCGCCACCGAAGAAGATATTCACAATTGCGGTACTCTCAACTGCATATGGTTGGGTCCTTCGCCAGGCTAATTTTGTTTTGTTTTCCGATGCGCCCCTCTGGCACTCACTTGCGCGCGCACGCTGCATTTACTCAACGTACCTTCATTCCATCCTGTCTGCTGTCTCTGCTTCCCTTGATGTAGTCTGGATCAAAGGTTTCATTGGATGTGCTTGCAGCATTGTTCCGACAGTCGGCCGTCTCTGCCCTTGCGAAGGTTCCCTTACGGCTGCGGCATGGCCCCGAAGGTAGCCGCGTGCCGATCTCAAGAGGATTCGGCCGCTCCCTCAGGGGCGCTCTCGTGGCGGCGTGGCCACGCAGTGACGGTGTTGCACACCATCCAGTCTTTGCCGCTGCAAAGGGCGCCGCCGCGGTCTGCCTGACGCAGCTTCCTCAGCGCTCGCGCCCATGGTAGGCACGACGCGAACTGTCCCCGCCGCCCCCGACGGTTCTTCAGCTCTTTGCCCGCTGTGGTCTGCGGCAGCTACCTCTCCGTGCTCAAGCACCTGGCGCTGACCCAGTCGTCGGCGTTGGGCTATCGTTTGTGCCCACACGCCTTCCTAATTCCGCCCGCCGCATCTTCTCTCGCGACGGTATTCCAGCAGCTGCCTGCCGCTTGCTTCTGCACTCAGAGCCCTGGTCCGAGCTTGATGGAACTAATGCGTACCACCATCCACCACGGCTTGAATGCCCTTGCCGACACTCTGGGGTTGTCTTCGACCGCAGCAACATCAGCAACAATCCCAAGAGCCGCTACAGCAGCAAATGCTGACACTCCCTCGCTTCCATGCGATACTGGTGGTTCTTTCTGCATCGCGCCCTGGCCCAGTCTCAGAAGGGATACTTGGGAAATCCCAGTTGATGTGGATGCCACTTTTTTGCTTGGCCCCAGTGGAACCGCCGAGCGACGGGGAGGTCCTGAGGGCTCGATCGAGTTTCATTTTTTCGCTGCCACGGAGCGCTGCCCCCATTTCTCGGTATGATCCCCAATCGCAGCTGCTGACTGCGCAGGGTCTGACTGCTCGTCACCCCCTTCTTGCTGATCACTGCTGCCGGCGCTGCGCTAACTCCTCAGCTGATCACCTCATGGTTCTTCCGTCCTCCCTCTCACCGTCGACCCAAACACAAAGCGATACCACCCCACTTACTTACGGTCCTTCATGTCGCGCTACGGCCCATCGGGGTCCGCAGCGTATGCCACGCAACAGCCCACGATTGGTGTATGCTACCGTGGTTTTCGAAAAAAAACGCCCATCTCGAATACGTGTTGAAGGGGGTCCAACCCCCTGGCCCCAATTTCAAAGTTCGGGGCGGTCGGCGCGGGGGAGTAAAAAAACGCCCAAATTTGCAAACCGCGGCCTGCTCCCTCAGATGGTTTGAAATTGGGGGCGCGGGGGGCGCCCTTGCGCCATCTTCTAGGCGTTGTACTTGGGCGTTTTTTTCGAAAACGCCGGTAAGCCCCCTGGGGCCGTAGGTGGGGTGGTGTCGCTTGTCTTCTGGTCCATCACCTGCTTTCCCAGTCCGCCCTTCCTCCCCTGCCTGTTGCCCGCTTGCCGCAGCACGACCTGCTCGGCTGGCTGTTGCACTGGAGCCTCCGTCCCTGGGGACGGTCTCTCGTGCGCAGAGGGTGAGGCCGGTTGTCGGCTCATCTCCCCTTGTCGTCCTTGGACGAGTGGACACGTGATATTGCGCCTTCACCACGGCAGAGGAATCATGGTCAAATCGCTAACAGTCGATACTCCTTGTCGAACTCTGGCCTTCGACAGCGAGGGTGACACGTCCCAGGTTGTTGCCCCGTTATCCCTCGGTGACGCCCTTGGAGAAGTTTATACCATCTGGGACCCTCAGACCTGTGCAGTGCGTGCAGCTTGTATACGGTGGAGACGTTTGTTAAGGAATAGTCCCAGGAGGCGCCAGACCCTGGAGCATTCCTTATCCAATGAGGGCGGCGGTGATATCCATGGCCACTCCACGATTGCAGTTCCACTGGTTTCCAGACCCGGAGTCCTTATCTTAGGGTTCTTTTTCCAATGCCCACGCTATACCACGCTTCTGATCATGTCGCGCCCACGTCGCGCGCGAGCTATGCGAGCTTGCGCTTGCGCGAGCGTCAGTTCCACGGTGAGGATGACTTCTCCCAGCTCTTTTGTTTCCTCTCTCCCCGCCGGAGGCAACTGGGCCATGCCGAGCCTCTTGAACCCCACGCGGTAGCTTGGAGCGTCGAGCGTTAAGTCGGGCGTGCCCCTCCACAGGAGGAATTTTCAAAAGTAGTAAAGGATCCGTACGGGGACGATTTTTTTGAAATTATTTTTGGATGATTTGGGGTATTTTTTGACCATCTTCCATTTTTCGTCCAAAATCTCCCTTCAGGAGGACGTGCCCGACCTAACGGTAGCTTGGAGTGTCGAGCGCGAGTTTCATGCCAGGGCGAGGCGCAGGGCAGGCGATCTCAGCAGCCCCCCCTGGCCAGAAGACTCGGCCAACACCAGCTGCCACATCTCCTCCCCTGCACCCTGTCAGCGGCCGCCGTCCTGGCTCTGCTGGGCGCCGCACCATGGAGAGAACGCGTTCGAGCCCAATCAGCTTCCCAGTCATGCGACGTCCCGATTTTTTTTTTCAGGACGGCGTCCCCTGCAATCCATACCCTTTCCCTGGGGCCAGTTTTTCATCCTGAGCCGTTTCTTGACGATCCCAGGGCCCGGCGAGGCCCCCCGGGGTCGAAACTCATGAAAAACTTGCCGTCCTGCTTTTTTTCACGACGCGATCATGTCTGGGTGGCCCCGTCGCTCCGACTCTTCTGCCCGACCCGTGCCGCCACGTCTCTGCCGCCCGCCCCCTGCCGCCCGACCTCCTGTCCTGTGCCGGCCCCACTGCCGCCCGGCTCCGCTGGCTGCCCGGCAGCTCGGCTGCGCCACAGCTCGGCTCCCGCCGCTCGCCCACTGCCGCCCAGCTCTCTTGCCGCCGTCGTCTGCTCCCCAGCGTGGCCCGCCGACCTCCGCCGCCCGACG
>CAUYUJ010005134.1:10000-22500 GCA_963575745.1 Prorocentrum cordatum | reverse complement strand
CCTGACCTTCTTCTCTTCCGTCTATGGCGGTGCCACCGTTTGCTCGGAGTCTTCTCCCGAAGGTTCAGCCACGCGCAGAGGGGGGTAGGCGGGAGGGGGGAAGGCTTCTCAGAAGGAGGTTGCTTTTCAGAAGGCACGGGCTTTGCATCTACCGACAAGGCCGGCGCTTTCTAAGAAGCAGCCCCCTTCTAAGAAGCCTTCCCCCCTCCCCCTACCCTTAAGCCGGGCATGTCCCTCCACAGGGCAAAAAATTTGATGGGGCCGATTATTCGACTATTTTGGACTATTTTCTTTAAACCTTTCGCCCAAGATCCGCCTGTAGGGGGACATGCCCGACCTAACCCTACCCCCCTCTGCGCGTCGCCAAAAGGTTCAGACAGGGCGTGCCGCTGTGCCGCGCGCGCGCTCCGCGGCCGCGTCCCAGGTCGTCCACGTCGAGCTCAAGGCCGCCGCGCCTCTTTGGTCCGCCGTGGCACGCCTCCGCGGGAGCAGGGGCGCCCATCAGTCGCGCCTCTCGCCTGGAGGGGGTTCTTCTCCTCCTCCTCCTCCTCCTCCTCCTCCTCCTCTTTTTCTCCTCCTCATCTTAACATTTCTTCTTCTTCTTCCTCTTCTCCCTCTCCCCCTCCCCCTCCTCCTCCTCCTCCTCCTCCACCTCCTCCTCCTCGTCCTCCTCCATTTTTTCTTTCCGTGTGAGGATTTTCTCTCTGTCGCACCCCGGGGCCCGTCGAAAGGGCGGGCCAGGCATTTCGCTTGAGACTTCGTCATCATGTATGATCCTGAATCTTAAACTGTGCAACAGTTTCACGGATGGAGGGCGGGCCGATTTCAAAATGTGGCTCTCGCCTTGGAGCCGCGTACATTCGTTTCAAAACTTTGTTAGGGTTTTACTGATAGAGGTTGGGCCGTTTTCAGCACGTGGCTCTCGCCTTGGCGCCACCGCGCAGTCGTTTGAGAGTTTGCCAGAGCTTCACGGATGGTGGGCGGCTGGTTTTCAAAACGTGGCCCTTGCCTTCACGCCGCGCGTTTTTGGTGCTGTGTTTTTTTTGGTTGGGCTATTTGTTTGTTGTTTTTTATTGCTTGTTTTGTTTTGTTTTGTTTTAATTCGAAAACAACACATTTACAAACGTTTCACGGATGGAGGGCGGTTCCTTTTCAAAATGTGTCTCTTGCCTTAGCGCCGCGCACATTTGTTAACGTCCCAGGCTCATGTCCCAGAAAGGTGTTCTGGTACGATGTCGGAGTGTCATGGCGCAACATTTACGGCAGTGATGAAATCCCAGAAATGCCGTTCTGGCACGATTCAGGGTTTTCAAGGCGCAACTGTAACGGTGATTCGCAGTGCTGAAGTCCCAGGAAGCGTTCTCTGGCACTCCCGTCAGCGAACATGAGTCCTTGTAAGGGCCTATGAAGAGGGAACTTGGAGAGAGGGTTTGTTGCAATGTCGTTGATGAGCCTTGGGTTTACACTGGTCCTGCTCCTCCTCCTCTCTCCTCCTCCCTCCTCCCTCCTCCCTTATGCCTTCTCCCTCCTCCCTCCCTCTTGCCTCCTTCCTCCGCCGTCCTCCTCCTCCTCCTCCTCCTCCTCCTCCCTCTCCGTCCTCCTCCCTTTTCCCTCCCTCCTCCCTCCTCCCTCCTCCTCCCTCCTCCCTCCTGAGCCCATGTGCGCGCAGCTCAGCATGTGTCCGCAGTGCCAGACAGACTACACTGCCACCCCGCTGCCACACCGCTCCTGGGGTCGAGCACGCGGCAGCGCGAGCACCACCGAGCCGCTGCCGGCCTCCGAAACTCGTGCTCCAGCCTGGCAGGGAACCTGCGCCATGATGATGCTGATGATGATGATTCTGATGATGATCACGCTGCTGCTGCTGATGCTGATGATGATGCTGATGATGATGATGCTGAGGATGCGGATGATGATGATGATGATGATGATGATGATGATGATGATGATGAGGATGATGAGGATGAGGATGAGGATGATGATGACGATGATGACGACGATGATGATGTTGATGATGCTGCTGATGATGATGATGATGCGGACGATGATGATCATGAGGAGGAGGATGAGGATGAGGATGAGGATGATGATGAGTATGAGGATGATGCTGATGATGCTGCTGATGATGATGATGACGATGATGCTGCTGCTGATGATGATGATGATGCTGATGAGGATGATGATGGTGGTGGTGATGATGATGGTGATGATGATGATAATAAGGATGCTGCTGCTGATGATGATGCTTCTGCTGGTGGTGTTGATGATGTTGATGTTGATGTTGGTGGTGATGATGGTGCTGATGATGATGATGATGATGATGATGATGATGATGATGATGATGATGATGATGATGATGGGGCTGTTAATGCTGATGATGCTGATGATGCTGATGATGCTGATGATGATGCTGATGATGCTGATGATGCTGATGCTGATGATGCTGATGAGGAGGAGGAGGACGATGAGGAGGAGGACGATGCTGCTGCTGCTGCTGCTGCTGCTGCTGCTGATGATGATGATGATGATGATGATGATGATGATGATGATGACGTTGATGTGATGGATGAGCAACGGGGCACTGGAGGATGACGGGGATCACCAGGATGAGGAGGAGGAGGAGGAGGAGGACGAGGAGGGAGGAGGGAGGACAGAGGAGGATAATAAGGAGGGAGGATGGGAGGTAGCAGAAGGTGGAGAGTGGAAGGATGAGGTTGCCGAGGTGGACAAGGATGATGATGAGGACGACGAGGAGAGCCATAAGCCGCCATCCTTGTCTTTGTTGATTCCTTCCGACTCTAGACTTCCCCTTCTCTCCCTTGATCCTTTCTCCTTCCTCCTACGTCGACTCGTTCCTCCTTTATCCTTTTCGCTTCCTTCTTTTGCCTGTGCCACTTCTCTGCCCAGTCCATCCCACAGGAGGAGCAGGTGGAAGCTGCGATGCTGACGATAACGATCTGATGATAGTGATGTTGATGCTGATGTGTGATGATGCTGGTGATCGGTGACGATGGCGATGACGACGACGATGACGATGACGAAGGCGATGACGACGACGATGAGGAAGGTGATGATGATGCTGATAATGATGCTAATTCTGCTGATGATGTGGATGTTGATGTTGTTGAGGATGATGATGGTAATGCTGCTGCTGCCGCTGTTGCTGCTGATGATGTTGATGATGATGTTGTTGATGATGATGATGATGATGATGATGATGATGATGATGATGATGATGATGATGATGATGATGACGGCGAGTCTGTATCTATGTTCGCTTGTTGCATCGTGGCCCAGGGCCTCCGCCCCTCAAGCTGGCGACCCCTGCTCGCCAGGCGGGCGGGGACCGGCTGGCAGGGGCTGGCCTCACGCGCATCGCCCGCCGATGCCGCGTGGAGGCTGGGACCTCGAGAAGGTACGGATCATGCGACTGAGGCCGCCGCGCTCATCCTCAGCATGGCATTCGCTCGCGCGAGGGCTCTCAACAGGTCGGGATGTTCGGCTCAGAGCGGGTATCCATCCACAGTTCGCCCGTGCATCGTCAGCGAGGCCGCCATATTGGCCGCACATGTTCAATCATACCAATCTTCCAAGTCTAGCGCCCCAGTGTGGTAATCTCAGGCTCGAGCGCAGTAAGCATTGAAATGTATAAAGAAGAGACGACCTATGGTGAGACTACGAGTGCCCAATGGTACGTAACGGCTGGAAAAGCAGAGCAGCATGTCGTCTTATGGACCAGGACGGCGTCAGCATACCACCACAACATATGCAAGCAGTGAGCATATCGACTGCAGCTGGCACAGCGACAGCGGCAGCGATGCGATGGATTCCAGGCCGACGCCGATGACCCCGTTCCAGCATCAACAACCGACTCTGGAAGAATCACCGACCCCAGCATTAGCGACCGACATTAGTATCAACGCCGACTCCAGCGTCAACGACTGACTCCCAGTGTCGACAGTCGTCACCAGTATTCGCATGTTCAATAGGCACAGCAGTGGAGCACGGCTAGCAGCAAGCGTGGGAGCAGCAGCAAACGCTGCAGCAGAAGCAGGAGCAGGATTGGGAGCAGGAGCAATCTTGAGATGAGGATGAGGAGGGAGAGTCGGAGGATGGGGAGAGGGCGGGATGGAGGGAGGGTGGGAGTCGTGCCTCCTCTCTCCCCCGTCCTTCCCGCTCCCCCCTCCTCCCTTCTTTCCTCCTCTCCCCCCCGCGCTCGGGGGGTCACGATCGACCCATCATTTCACGGGAAGATTTCCGAGCCAGATCTATCAGTGAATGTGGTGGGGGCCGAATTTCGGCGGCCAGCCTGGGGGGGAAGTGAGAAGGGGCGGGCCTTCTCAGAAGGCTCGGAAGTTCCCTCGCCTTCGGAGAAGTCTTCTAAACCTTCCCAGAAGATGGAACAACACCTCTCAGACGGCGCGAGGGCTTCTGAGAAGTCCCGCCGCCTTTGAGAAGAACACCTCCTTCTCACTTCCCCCCGCCTCGCTCGCCGCCAAGAAATGGGAAGAGAACGCGGTTCGGATTCTATCGCGACGCCCCTCCCGCCCGGCCTTTCGCCTGCCTCTCCCGACCCAGGCCCGGCAGCGCTCTGCCCGAGGGCACCGGGCTCGCCGACTCCGAGGGCTATACCCTGGAGCACTTCGACAGGGTCCCGAGAGGGGGAAGCAGGGGGCACGAAGAGTGTGGGAGGAGGAGGAGGAGGAGGAGGAGGAGGAGGAGGAGGAGGAGGAGGAGGAGGAGGAGGAGGAGGAGGAGGAGGAGGAGGAGGAGGAGGAACGAGGGAGGCGGGAGTGCGAGGAGGAGGAGGAGGAGGAGAAGGAGAAGACGGAGGAGGCAGAGAGAGGCGGAGGAGTGGGGCTCAGGGAGGCTTTTGAGGCAAGGACGGGTGGGGAAGCGGCCATGAAAAAGGTGGGGAGAGGCAGGGCGGAGCGGGTAGCAGGCGAGCGAGGCGGGAGCCGGAGAGGGGCTGGGCGGGGGGCAAGGGCTGAGTGGGAGGAGTAGGGTGGGGAATGGGGAAAGGGCGCGGAGAGTCCGCGCTTCACACCCATAGGCCCTTCTCATCGTGAGTTTTTCCAAGTACGTATCGCGCCTGGTGTTTCGGAGGTCCAAGCCAGCATTCCGGGGGCTCCAGTTGCAGACGCTTCGCGTATCCTCACCAGCCCATCCGAACGCGATTCCCAGGCGAGCTGGCTAGACCAGGAAAGTGCAGCGAACACAGAGGGATGTGGTCAGTCAAATCGAAGTTCGGGATCAGCCTGGGCACATTCAAGAGTCATCCGTAAAGGCCTTCGCGTACCTATCGTTGTGGGAACTTTTTTGAGGCTTCTTGGCGCCAGCGTGGGCCAGTCTTGGGGTCCATTTGGACATCCTTTAGGGTCCCCTGGGCCCTCTTGGAGGCATTCGGGGTCTTCTTGGGACCATCTTTGAGGACATCGATCAACCAGAGGTTGGCTTCAATCAGGTTCTCTACTTCAGCCCGAAGTACAATTTTTCCCAACCCTCTGTCGGGTTGTTGTTTTGAACAGAGCATCGCGGAGAACCAAGCTACAAGATATTTTCAGTTTTTCAGATATCTCATGCCCCTAGATCTTCCTCTGATTATGCTTCCATCGCGACCACCATCATTCTACTTCTCATCCTGTTCGGATCCTCGGATTCTCCTCATCCTCCTCTTCGTCCTCCTCTCCCCCTTCTCCTACTCCTCCTCCTCCTCCTCTTCCTCCTCCTCCTCCTCCTCCTCCTCCTCCTCCCCCTCTGTCGTCGTAACCATCACTATCGTTGTCATCATCGTCATCAGCATCATCATCGTCATCGTCATCGTCATTGTCATCGTCGTCGTCATCATCATCACCATCATCATCATCATCAACATCATCATCATCATCACCATCATCATCATCATCATCATCATCATAACCATCAGCATCAGCATCAGCATCAGCATCAGCATCAGCATCAGCATCAGCATCATCATCATCATCATCATCATCATCATCATCATCATCATCATCCGTATCAATAGTATCAGTATCATCATCATCGTCATCACCAGCACCATATTCACCAGTATCACCATCCTCATCACCAAGCCGCGAGATCTTTGAAGTTGTTCTGCTACCTTATTCTCCTCGACCGTCCTTTGATTCTGTTATTATTGCGACCATCATCCTTCTGCTCCTCATCCTCGTCGGATCCTCGGATCCTCCTTGTCTTTCCTCTCTTCCTCCTTTCTTCTTCCCCGTCGCCGTAACCATTGCCACTGTCGTCATCATCATCATCATCATCGTCATCATCATCATCATCATCATCATCATCACCATCATCATAATAATTAGCATCAGCATCGGGATCGGCATGTGCATCAGCATCAACATGAGCATCAGCATCAGCCTCAGCATTGTCGTCATCATCAGCATGATCATGAACATGATGATGATGATGATCATCATCATGCTTAGCATCGTCATCACCATCATCATCATAACCATCATCACCATCGTCGTCGCCACCACCATCATCGTCGTCGTCGTCATCATCATCACCAACATCATTTCCATCGTCATCACCATCAACAACATTATCAGCATCATCATCGTCATCATCAGCACCGTCATGACCATCGTCATCATCAACAGCACCATCATCATCATCACCATCAGTATTATTATTAGTAGTATTCTTATAAGCATCATCATCATTATATTGCTAATATGATGTGTATAGTTACTAGCACCCTTATTCTTAGTATTCGTATTATTGTTATTGTTGGTTTTCTTACGAGTATAAGCATTACTTGTATTCTTCGTATTACTACTATCACCATCGTCGTCAGCAGCATCATCATCAACATCATCAGCATCGTCATCATCATCGGGCTGCGATGAGGCTCCCACAGGGCACAGAACATCCCAGACAAATCCCCGACTTGCCTGTTTCAGTCTCTGGGATGTGTCTGTTTTTTTGGGCCCTCTCGTGCCTTTCTTGGAGTCCTATTTGACCCTTCTTGGTGTTCTTTCGTCCTTCTTGGGCCCCCTCAGAACAGATGGTAGCATCCTCACGAATCCTGAAGATTCTTGAGGAATCCCCAGGAATCCTAAAGGTTCCGAAGGATTCCTGACATTTTTTCTGAGGTCCCACGGGTTCCTACGCATTCCTGAGGTCCCATTCTGGGTGTCATTGCCCAGGATTCCTAAGGATTCTCAAGGATTCCTGAGGTTCCGGTCTGGGTGGCGGTCCATGGATTCCCGAGGATTCCTCAGGAGTCCGAACAGTTCCTATGGGCTCCTGAGGCCCGTGTCTGGGTGCTGGTCCGTGAGCCCTCTGTCTGGGAGCTGGTCCGATGCCCACTAACTACTGATACTATTACCGGTACACTACATAAGCGGCAACGACTAATATTTCGACGGCGACGACGACGACGATGACGACGACGACTACTACTACTGCTACAACAACAACTACTATTAGTTCCACTACTACTACTTGTACTTGTACTTCTACTTCTACTTCTACTTCTACTTCTACTTCTACTTCTACTTCTACTTATACTTCTACTTCTACTTCTACTTCTACTTCTACTTCTACTTCTACTTCTACTTCTTCTGCCACTACTACTACTACGACTGCTACTATTACTCCGACTAGAAGTACTGCTATTACGACTCGTACTACTTCTATTTCTCCTACTACTACAGCCTCTATTACGATTGCTATTGCTATGTCTTCCACGACTACTACGACTACTACTACAACTACTACTACTGCAACAACACCAACTACTATACGATTACGACGACGAATATTACTACTACTACTACTGCAACCACTATTTCTACTAGTACTCCTATACGACTATTACCACAACATTTTTTCATTTTTGTTAGGACGACGACCACTACTACTACTACTACTACTACTAGTACTACTACTACTACTACTACTACTACATCTATTCTCTCTTATATTAATATGCTCATTATTATCATTCTAATGTTTTTAATGTTACGACTACTACTACAACAACTGCTTCGACCAAGCTGACGACTACTACTACTACTACTACTACTTCTACTTCTACTCCTCCTTCTCCTTCCCCCTCCTCCTACTGATATTTTCCGTATCGGAGACTACTACTACTACTACTACTACTACTACTACTACTACTACTACTACGACGACTACTACTACTACTACTACGGCTACGGCTACCACTACTACCACTACTACTACTACTACTACTACTACTACTACTACTACTACCTCTGCTGCTACTACCGTTACTACTGATACTACCACTACTACTAGTACTACTCCTACTACTACTACTATTTCTACCACTACCTCTACTTCTACGGCTATTACTTTTTTTTTTCTAAATAATCACCACGTACCATCACTACTACTACTACTACTACTACTACTACCACTACTGCCACTGCTGCTACTAGTACTACTACTCATACTAGTATTACAACTACTACCACCACAAGTACTACTACTACTTATACTACTATTACTGCTGCTACTACTACTATTACGACTACTACTACTACTACTACTACTACTACTACTATTGCTACTACTACTACTACTACTACTACTACTAATACGACGACTGCTACTGCTTCGGCGAAGACGACGACTACTACCTTTACCATCACTTGTAGTAGTAGTAGTAGTAGTAGTAGTACTATTACTGCCGTTGCTACTAATATGACTTCTACTACTACTACTACTGCTACTGCTACTGCTACTGCTACTGCTACTACTACTACTACTACTACTACTATTCTTTATTGTCACCACTGCCACTACTACTGCCACTGCTGCTATCACTACTACTACTACAACTACTACTAGTACGAGTTCGACCTACTACTACTACTACTACTACTCTTACTACTACTACTACTACTACTACTACTACTACTACTACTACCACTACTACTACTACTACTACTACTACTACTACTACTACTACTACTACTACTACTACTACTACTACTACTACTACTACTACTACTGTTACCACTACTTGTACTACTACTATTATTACTACTACTACTACTAGTACGGCTACTACTACTACTACTACTACTACTACTACTACTACTACTACTGCTTCTTTTACTACCGTTATTCTTCACGTTCCGCGTAACCCGGCCAGCCCATCTAGCAACGATGCCCAGACGAGTTGCCTTGGTGAGGGAAGTGGGGGAGCATTCAGAGGAACAAAGGGCCAGGGAAGCCGTCATACCCCAAGAGGAGGGAGATGGAGGAGGAATGTTAGGAGGAGGAGGAGGAGGAGGAGTAGGAAAGGGATGATGCTGCTGCTGCTGATGATGATGCTGCTGCTGATGCTGCTGCTGCTGATGATGATGATGATGAGGAGGAGGAGGATGAGGAGGAGGAGGAGGAGGAGGAGGAGGGGAGGAATGTCTCTTCGGAGCTTCCTGAAGGCCTCTTGGGGCGTCTTGGAGGTCTTTTGGCGGTCCCAGGGGCCTCTTGTAGCGTCTTCGGTGCCTCGGGGATCCTTTTTGGGCTTCTTGGCGGCTTCTTGGGGGCCTCTTGTGGGCCTCTTGGGGCCTCCTGGGCGCTTCTTGGGGCCCTCTTGGGGCTCTATTGGGGCGAGGGTCTCTTGGGGCTGTCGTGGAGGGTGTCGGTGAACAGAGGGGGGGCCCTACCGTTTAGTCCCCCCTCTGGGGCCATCAAAATAGCCTCTTGGGACGCTCTTGAGCCTCTCTCGGGGCCATCTTGGGCGGTCTTGGGGCCGTCTTGGGGGCATCTTGGGCGCCCCTCTTGGAACTCTCTTCGGCCATCTTGGGGCCACCTTGACGCCTCAAACACGCATCGGAAGCGAAAAGGTGATAAGTCAACAACCATTGATTTTCGTAAAAGGTTTTTGAAGGATTTTGACTTCCCCAGGAGGTCCTCAGGGGTGTCCACAAGCACCCGGAGCCGTCTTGTCGCCCTCTGGGGGCGTTTTGAGGCATGTTGTTAGCTGTCTTGAGCCATGTAGGGCTAAGCGATCTTGGAGGCCATCTTGGGCTCTCTGAGGCCCTCTTGGAGCCATCTCAAGCTATCTTGGACGCCTTGACACCTCGCGAACCGCCCCGTCCAGGTCCAGGGGAGGGGGTGGGGGGCCCAAGACACCCTCTTCGCACGCAAGCCGTCTAGCTCACTCCTACCCGCCCTCCCACCACATAAGTGGCATCCGAGTCTCGGCATAGCCAGGGGTCGCCACTGGATGGACAGCCACTGGGAACCAAAGCGGACGCCACGTGCGCGACGCTCGCCGCGGGCTCCACATGCGGTTGTTGTGCCATCCTTGTAAAAAAACGTGATGCCCCCCCCGTACGCATGGTCCATGTGCTGATGTGGGGGGCGTCAGCATTGTTCTGGGCCTGCGCACAGCAAACACCATCAGGCGGGCACCACCGCCGTCCCTGTCAAAAAACAATACAACGTGATCGCGGGTGGCCAGCACAACACCCACGACGTTGTCGCAACGTGCACTTTGCATTGTTTTTGAGACGGGTGGTGGTCCTGTACAAAGCGGCTTCACTAAGGGTGCCCCGCCATCCCTGTGAGAAAACAAGACAATGTGCTCACGTGGCGCCAGCGCACTGTCCAGATTCTGCTGCAATGTGCACTGCGTATTGTTTTTTGACAGGGTTTGTGGACGGTGTTGGCAGGGTGGGCCCCGCAATGTGCATTTTGTAGTTTATTTTTTGACAGGGATGGTGGGGGGGGTGCCGGCATGCTTCCGGGTTGGCTGCCGGCCAGGTGGGGGAGGGGGTGTTTATTACTTGGGGACAGTGATCAAGCTACCCACCCGTCCGCAAGCCGTCTAGCTCACTTCCACCCGCCCTCCCAGCACATGATTAACACCCAAGCCAGAGCATGCTCAGCGGTCGTCTTTGGATGGGCAGCCACTGGGAACCAAAACCGTCCCCATGTGCGCGACGTCGGGCGAGGTGCGCCACGCGTGCCAGGTGCGCCACGCGCGCCAGGCACCCCTTGGGCCCGAGCGTGCCAGGCACGACTGGTGCGCCAGATGCGCCACGTGCTCCGCGTGCGCCAGGTGTGCCGCTTCCTCCAGCGGCGCCAGGTGCGCCACGTTCGGGCCACGTGCAGACTGTGTCAGGTGCGCCTGCGCGCGTGACTGGGAAACATATCGGGAAACATGTCGGCCCCCACCATCTTGGTCGAAAACCAATGCCCGTCATTGTGCCTGGTGGGCCTGCGCACAGTTGGCCATACGCCACCACCCCCCGCTGTCCCTGTCAAAAACCATCTGACAGTGATCGCGGGGTGGCCGCGCACGATTCAGATTTAGCCGCGAGGTGCATTTTGTATTGTTTATCCCCATATCCTAATACGGGGTTCTTGGTATTACTTGGACGCCTGCTACTCCTCCTCCTCATCCTCCTCCTCCCCCTCCTCCTCATACCTAGACTTACTCATACACAGACTTACTCATACACAGACTTACTCATACTCAGACCTGATCGTACTAACTTACTCATACCCAGACCTACTCATACTCAGACCTACTCGTATTCAGACTTACTCATGCTGAGACTCATTCATACCCAGACTTACTCATACTCATACCTTCTAATTGTCTGACTTACTCAACACAGCAGATTGTGAGGATGTCTCAGGCGGGGCGCTGGTTTCAGCACCCCTAAGGGGAGCCGCCGAGGGGTATTGCACGGTCCCGTTCGCGGCCGTTTTGTTTTCTGTCTCAACAGCATCCGCTTTCGGAGCAGATTTGGACGATGTCTCGAGCGAGGCGCTCATTTCCATCCCCCAGGTGGGCCAGATTTTGAGGATGCCTCGATCGGTTTGCCTGTTTTGGTGGCCAGACTCGTGGGCACATATTCTCCTCAGGATGCCACATGAGGCTCCAACAGGCTCGAGGAGGCCCCAGGAAGCCACATGAGGTCCCAGGAGGCATTAGGAGGCCACAGAAAGATTCAAGAGGCCACAGGATGTCCCAAGAGGCTCCAGGATGCCCCAGAAAGCTCCAGGATGCCTCAGGAAGCCACAGGAGGCCCCAGGAGGCCACAGGAAGCGCCAGAGGCCCCGGAAGGCAACAGGAGGCCCCGAGATGCCCCAGGAGCAGGAGGCCTCTGAAGGCAACAGGAGTGGCTCCAATCCCATGTGTTTTACGTATGCTCCTATAGATTGGGCCTCCCCTGGAGCACGAATCCTTGATGTTACACGTATGTTTCTATATATTGTCCTTCTCTTGTGTACACAATCCTAAATGTTAAACTTATGTTCCTATATATCGGGCCTCTCCTGGGGCACGAGTCCTTGGTGTTTTACGTGTGCTCTTATATATTGCCCTTCTCCTGTGGCTCCAATTCGCAATGTTTTCTGTACGTGTGTTGCTATAGGTTGGGCCTCTCCTGGGGCACGAATCCTCCATAGGAGGCCCCGGGCTCATGCGCAGAGACGCGCTCGCACTACTGAGGCTCATTCACACT
>CAUYUJ010005134.1:0-5000 GCA_963575745.1 Prorocentrum cordatum | reverse complement strand
TGCGGGGCCACAAAAACGCGTCGGTGTATAGAGTTCCGCTCCTATTTCCTACGTCAGAGCGCATGCAAAGTTCCCATCGGGGGGATGAGGAGAGAGAGACCAAGTGAAGGAGGGCAGGGAGAAGGGGCGGGCGGGTGGAGGGGTGAGGAGGATGATTCCTGGCCGCTTCCACTTCTACGCAGTTCTGGTGCAAGCTGGCCTGAGAAGTCATGGCATGAAGGACTGGGGGTTGACCGTCGGCGTTGGGGCTCTCCGCGTTTCGGCAGATCTTCCACGACGGCTGCGCCGCTGGCGGTACCCATCGTGGAACATTACTTCTGCATTGTCCACGCCAGCCAGCGAGTGCACGGTTCTGCAGGCTTGCGAAGTGCAGTGGGCCTGTCCACATCGCTTTTTTGGTGGCGCGTTGCCGTCGTGAGCCAGCAGGTCACAACATCACGGCTTTCTGAGCGCTGGAAGTGTCTCGCCGAATCGACCCGAGCCGCCTTCGAGACGAGCGCAGTTGACGTTTCGCTTCATCCGATTGGTCCGCCTCGGGGCGGCCTCCGGGCCGATGTGCACGTCAGCCAGTCAGAGTTAGCATTAGTAGTTGTGCCTTGGATGGAAGGTCTGTGTCAGATCGGTTGGACCGTATGCCAACCGTTTTAAAGCCACACAGTTGTCGCTCTCCTTCTCTTCCGCCCGCTCCTCCTGCTGCTCCATCTGTCTCTTCCCCCGTACTCCGTGTCTCCTCTGCGCCGAGACGTCATATGAGCGATTGTTCCAAGTCCTGGCCAAGCCGTGATGGTGTATGCACCAATCTGGGAAGTGCCTGGGCAGAATAGGTATGGGTGTGTATCCCAGGTGGTGATGACGACAATTTCGATGACGAGTAATTCGGGGATTGCGTTGGTACTGACAACAATGACGACGACGGCAACGTCGAGAATGAGGAGGGTAGTCGCCGTGCGCAGGGCCGCGACTCCAAAAGGTGTGTGTGTGTGTGTGTGTATGTGTTCCGGCGCGCCGCCTGGCTTTGCCGGCTTTCGCGGCTTCTTCAGCCTGCGATTTTTGCGGCTCGACGCTTGCAGCGGCTACCGCTGCGTTCCTTTTTTCTCCTTGACGGTCCATTCTTCTTACTCGTTCCCCCCGCCTTCCAGTCCCGGTTGGCTTGTGTCACCCTTTATTTCGCCGTAGTCTCGTCTGCTCACTCCCCCTCCCCACCATCCATGCCAGGATGATTATGGGTGCCGGCTTCGAGGTCTTAAGTGGTCTCTGAATGTTATGGCGGGCTTAGACGCGCGCGCTTCGCTGTTCTCTGACCTTCTACGAGCTGTCGCCGTGCACAAGGCCGCAACGCCAAAATGTGTGCGTGTGTGAGTGTGTGTGTGTGTGTGAGAGTGTGTGTGTGTGGCTATGCGTTTCTGGATGGATTTGGTAATTTTACAGGATCAGACATGCAAGCATGTATACATCGTTTGTTCTGTGCTCGCTTTAATTTCCCCTAGTTGTTATTTTGCAGCAGTTTCTCTTTTTTCACCTCCCCTCTTGCGCGCCCTCATCTTCATTGGGTTGTTGGTGCTCTTCCAGCACGCCCAGCTTCTCATCCAGACTATTTTTCGCGTTCTTCCCGCCCGAGGTGTGCCTCAGCCTGTGCCGCGCCGACCTGCCCGAGGCGCCTCCTGAGCCGTGGCATTCAAACTGGCAGCGGATAGGAGACTGGAGGCGAGGAAGGCTGGCGACGGAATCTGATGCCTATTGAGCCCGCAGGGTGGGAGTCCTGGCGGGCCCCCAGGGGGAAGTTCGCACGCAGATTTTGCAATCAGTCGGTGTCAGGAATCCTGCTTCGACGAGGATCGGTACCAATCGTTGCAATGTTTCTTGGGGCCATGTTGGCGTTCCGTGTGGGGTCGGACGGTTTTTTTGGGTGTCCATGGGTAACGAAATGCGTGAGGGGCGCCCCGACTATAACCTCCCCTGAGCCGTCTGAGTCTGCGGGGCCAGCTGGGCGCCCAACGTCAACGAGGTGCGTGAGGAGTGTGCTTAATCCCACCAGCCCTTTTGCGGGGGGGGTTCAGCGAGTTCCTCTTCCATCTTCTTTTTTCCCTTCCGGGGAGGGGTTTGTACGCCCCCCTCTTACGATGGTTTTAGTCACATTTTGGCTTCTGGGGGGGGCCTTATATGGGTACGGCTTATCCTTTGGATCGACCTCCTGCAAGATGGCTCCAAAATGGTCCCCGAGGGTCTCGAGGGTGCCCAAGACGGCCCCAAGTGGTGTCCAGGAGACCCGAAGAGATCCCCAAGAGGCGCCCAACATGCCCAATGATGCCTCGGCGAGAAGGTCCCAATCGTTGATTGTATCAAGTGTCAGACCACAGTTTGGCCTCCTGGTAAGGGGGTGCCCTAATTAAGGATCGCCCTCTGCCTGGCCTCCTCCAAGATGGCCCAAGATGGCCCCCGAGGCTCTCCAGGGTGCCCCAAGAGGGCCCGACGAGGTGCCCAGGATGCCCGAGGAGGCCCCCAAGAGGCGCCAACATGTCCCCAAGACGCTCCCAAGAGACCCCACAGAGGCTCCAAGGGGCCTCCAGAGGCACCCAAGACGCTTCAAAAGGCTCTCGGGACTGCAAAGTGACCCCCAAGACGCCCCAAGAGGACTCCAAGAAGCTCGCGAAATAAATCCAAAGAGATTCCGAGAGGCATGCAAAATGCTTCTGGCTTTTCTATTCGCCCTCCTACTTTCTCCTCTTCCTCATCCGCCTGTTCCTCCTTCCTCCTCCTTCCCCTCCTCCTGCCCCTCCCCCTCCTCCTCCTGCTCCTCCTCCTCCTCCGATTCCTCCTCCATCCTCCCCCTCTTTGGGTGCGACGGCTTATCCAGCAGTTTACTTCACTGCATTCTCCTCCACATCCCTGATGAGGGCAACTCGTCTGGGCATCGTTCCTGGATGGCTGGTGGGGTTACGCGAAGCTTCTAGGATTGAGGTTCTCGTCCAAATGGAGGGGCAACTCTCGCATTCTTACGTCTCCCATGAGCCTTGAGGCCCAAACCACTAATTTTCTTTACGTGCTCCAGGCGCCGGAGAGCGCATATCTATCGTATTTTCAAGTGCCCCAGTAGAGTGTGAGGCAGGAAGTGCGCGAGGGGTGTGTAGAATTGACCTTTTGTGGTCCTCGGAGCGCAGACCACTCTTATTTTCTCGTGTCCAGGTAGAGTATGGATCAGAAAAAGCGTGGCGGGTGGGCGGCGAAATGGTCTTGTCGTAGCCACGAATGCGTTGCTCACTCGTATTTTTACGCGTCCCAGAATAATGTCAGCGAGGACATGCGTAAAGGGTGCGCCGAAACGATGCTTCTGCAGCCCTGGGGGCGCACCTCTTTGTTTCTGGGGGCCTCGCGCTGGGGACGTCATGGAGCGTCGAAAGCTCGGAAAGCGGAGAACCCCTGGGGAACATTGAGAATCAACGGTGAATCTACAAGGAACACTGAGAACAACGGGACCAACGAGGAATCTACCAGAACCAACGAGGAATCTACGAGAACCAACGGGGAATCTACGAGGAACACTGAGAAACAACGAGGAATCTACGAGAACCTACGGGGAATCTGCGAGGAACACTGAAAACCAGCGTCGGAACACTGAGAACCAACGGGGAATCTATGGTTCTGGCTTCTCGGGGCCCTCTTGGGAATGCACTTGGAGGCCTCTTTTGGGACGTCTTGGTCGCCTTCTCGGCCGACTGGAGGTGATCTTGGGCGTCTTGGGCCGATCGTTCAGCGCTTTGGGGCGCTCTTGGAAAGTCTTGGGGGCCTCTTGGGGTCCGGAAGACTGGCACGGAGGGTTCTGGTATCCTTGTGCCCACTTTGCTGGGGTGCTTCTCGTCTGGGGAGACCCCGTGGGGCGGCCCGCGCGTGCTTGAACTACAGAACTGTCCTCCCTCCTTCTCTCTCTTCCCTCCTCTGCTTTGGCCTCGCTTGCGCCTGGAGCGTCGCGTGGCTCCCGTCATCTTGAGGCGCCTCTGGCCAGGACCATCCTGGCCTGCCTGCGCCCTCTCTGTGGGTGGCAGAACAGGGGGTGTTGGCGAGGATGAGGAGAGATGAGGATTCGAGCAGGGGATCGACTAGAGAACGGATTCACTCCACAAGGGATCTCCTCGTCGAATCTACAGTAGCGACGTCGCATTTCCCATGAAGTCGACGAAAAATCAATCTTGGGGTAAAGCAATTCTGTAGTCGAGCCCATGCTCGAACGATGGAGGCGAGGCGAGGCGCGCCTGAGTCCGCCAGGGGGCGGGGCCTGGACGGCCGGTGCGGGCGGGCCGGGACCCTCAGTCGCAGATGTGGACCCTGTGGTCAGGCATTGTGTGTGCTGTGTGTGCTGTATGTGTGTGCTGTGTGTGTGTGTGTGCTGTGTGTGTGTGTGTGTGCTGTGTGCTGCTGCTGTGTGTGTGTGTGTGTCTGTTCCGAAGTGCTCCGTGGAACCTGTGGTCAGGTACTGTGTGTGCTGTGTGTGTGTGTGCTGTGTGTGTGTGTGTGTGCGTGTGTGTGTGTGTGTGTGTGTGTGTGTGTGTGTGTGTGTGCTGTGTGTGTGTGTGTGCTGTGTGTGTGTGTGCTGTGTGTGTGTGTGTGTGTGTGTGTGTGTGTGTGTGTCTGTTCCAAGGTGCTCCGTGGAGTGCTGTCCTGTGCTGGTGCTGAGTCGGGCCTGTCCCTCCACAGGCAGGATGTTCAACAATAGTCAGAAGAGAGTCGGGGGACGATTTTTCGACTATTGTTGTCTATTTCTGGGTATTTTTGGACTTGTTTCATTTTTCTTCCCGACCTATACTGTTGTAAATCATCGTTCGCTGCTGGGTTAGATGACGCCGCGGATCGCGAGCTCCGCGCCTGCGCGCGCGCGTCAGCCAGGCGGAGACGGAGCGCTACGAGCGCGGCTCCGCCGACGTGCAGCAGAAGGCGGCGCCGCGGCACGGCCGGCGCTCGGCTCCGCCGCGGCGGGCTCCAGGAGGAGGAGGAGGAGGAGGAGGAGG
>CAUYUJ010005133.1:0-64027 GCA_963575745.1 Prorocentrum cordatum | reverse complement strand
GCCTGTTTTTCTTGATACCCAGGCAAGCTTACTTGCATGGCGTTCGCCCCCCCCCCCCCCCCCCCTCGCCCCTCTTCAATCGAACACGAGCGTGCAAGCGCCTTTCGACTTGCGTGGTTTCCGCACGTCGAATTGTTTTCGGCTTGCTTCAGACTCACCCCCCCCCCCCCGTCCATGCAAGTAAACTTGCCCGAATCCAAAGAAAAACAGGCACCATCGCACCGTCGGCAGAGCTGGGGCTGGCGCGTCGCCGGGCCACTTGCGGCGGCCCGCTCGCCCAGAGGGCCCGCCCGCCCGCGCCGGCCCCTGCGCCGGGCCTGCCGGAGTGCCGGGAGCGCCGCGTGCGCAGCGCGGGCCGGGCTGACGTCGGGCAGGTCCCCCTGCAGGCCGGAGGGGAAAAAACACACGGCCACAATGAATCGTCGATTCCACGGGAAGTGTAGCAATCTGTGGGAAGTGGGGGGGAAGACAGCAACCCAGAAAATATGGGGGAGTATGGGGAATCTTTTCATTTGTGTGTATCTATTTGTGTGTGTGTGTGTGTGTGTGTGTGTGTGTGTGTGTGTGTGTGTGTGTGTGTGTGTGTGTGTGTGTGTGTGTGTGTGTGTGTGTGTGTGTGTGTGTGTGTGTGTGTGTGTGTGTGTGTGTGTGTGTGTGTGTGTGTGTGTGTGTCAGGGCCCCTTCATACAGGCCGATGTTGGAGGACAAGTGAAAAATTGCCAGAAAGTGCCCCAAAGGTTGCAAAAGTGGTCCAACAAATCGTCCCAATCTAATTGTTGTCGCTTCGCGAATCCCCACCAGCCCATCCAGAAACGATGCCCAGAGGAATTGCCTCGATCAGAGAAGTGGGCAGCACACAGAGGAAGCCATTATGAGACATCTTGGGATATCTTGAGCCATCTTGGAGGTCATTTTGGGCTCTCCCAGACGCTCTTGGAGTCATCTTAATCCGTGCCCCCCCCCAAGAGGCCTCCATGTGGCTAAAACCTGTGTAGAATCAATGATTAGGCATTCTCGCCGAGGCCTCTTGGAGCATCTTGGGTGCATCTGGGGGGGCTCTTGGGGCCTCTTGGGGGTCTCTTGGGGGCCTCCGGGGGGCCTCTTGGGGGCCTCTTGGGGCCATTTTGGGGCCATCTTGGGACCTCTTGGGGCTTCCTGGGCGCTTCTTGGGGCCATCTTGGAGGGAGTCGATCAAACAAGAGGGGGGGTTTAATTAGCGTCCCCCCCTCGGAAGCCCCTAAAATCGCCTCTTGGACCCCTCTTGGAACGCTCTTGGAGTGCTCTTGGGCGCTCTTGGGGCCGTCTTGGGGCTCTTTTGGGGCTCTCTTGGGGCCCTCTTGGGCCATCTTGGAGCCATCTCCAGGCCTCGGATGGCCATCGGGAGCGAAAAGGCGAGAAAGCAAAAATCATTGATTTTCCTTAGGTTTTGGGACGATTTTGGCCTCTTCGGGGCCTCCTTGGGGAGCTGTTTGGCCACTTGGAGTTATCTTGGGGCCGTCTTTGGGCTTCTTGGAACCATCTTAGGAGCCATCTCGAGCGATCTTGCGCTATCTTGAGCCATCTTGGAGCTCATCTTGGGTTCTCTGAGGCGCTCTTGGAGCCGTCTTGGGCCATCTGGGACGCTCTAACTACCCGCGGCCCCCCCCGTCCAGGTCCAGGGGAGGGGGTAGGGGGAGGGGTAAACCCCCCCCCAAGGGGGAAGAGGGAGGGGTGGAAGAGGATCTGCTCTAGACCACCTACGCCCAGAGGGCTGGTGGGATTTTTGGACTATTTGGGGGCATTCCCCCTGTCGAGGGACAGGCCCGCCTTAAGGCTGGGTGGGGCCCCCCGTGAGCCGAGCTGTGGATCGACCTCGACGTTGGCGGGGCCTTCTGGCGGCCGCCGTCATCTGGGAGGTCTGCTGCCACGGCGTCGTGGTGCCAGATCTGCACTCCGACATCCAGCCTCCAGCATCCAATCCCACCAGCCCTCTGGGCGTAGGTGGTCTAGAACAGATCCTCTTCCACCCCTCCCTCTTCCCCCTTGGGGGGGGTTTACCCCTCCCCCTACCCCCTCCCCTGGACCTGGACGGGGGGGGCCGCGGGTAGTTAGAGCGTCCAAAACGGCCTCGGCGAGGAAGCCAAAATCATTGATTTTACTAAGGTTTTGGCCCCATTTTGGCCTCCTGGGGGGGGGACGCTAATTCACCCCCCCCTCTTGTTTGATCGACTCCCTCTAAGATGGCCCCAAAAGCGCCCCGAAGGCTCCCCATAGCGCTCCAAGAGCGCCCCAAGACGCGCTCAGGACGCCTCGGAGAGCCCAAGATGAGCTCCAAGATGGCTCAAGATAGCGCAAGATCGCTCGAGATGGTTCCTCAGATGGTTCCAAGAGGCCCCAAGACCGCCCCAAGATGGTTCCAAGAGGCCCCAAGAAGCGCCCAAGAGACCTCCAAGAGGCTTCCCAGAGAACCCTAAGAAGCCTCATGAGGATCTCCGAAATGCATTTAAGACGCTTCTGTCTCTTCGGTTCGCCGTCCTCTTCAATTTCTCATCCACCTCTTCCTCCTCCTCCTTCTCCTCCTTCTCCTCCCTCTGCTCCTTCTCCTCCTTTTCGTCCTCCTCGTCCTCGCCCTACTCCATATCCTCCTCATTATCATCCTCCTCCTCCTCCTCCTCGTCCCCTTCCTCCTCCTCCTCTTCCTCCGACGACGATTCCTCTTCCATCCTCCCCCTCTCGGGGTATGTGACAGTTCCCCGCCCTTTGTTATTCTGCATGCTCCCCGACTTCCCTGATCACCTCAACTCCCCTGGGCATGGTTTCCGGATGGGCTGGTGGGGATACGCGAAGCGTCAACAATTTCCCACACCACCTCCCCAGCTACCACCATTCGCCAAGGACGGCTCCTGAGGGCTCTGGCCCCCCCGCGCCGCCCTCCGAGGGCCAGTCCCTCCAGACCGACACCGCGCGCGCCGCTTCGCGCCGACCACGCTCCTCTGCGGTCGAAGCCTCGGCAAGAGTGCTCGGCAACTCCCGAGCGGCAGCCGTGTCGGTGGAGCAGGGGCGCCACCTGCGCAGTCACTGAGGTCCGCTGCGGCGCCTTGGTGGCCCTCGGCCTCTCTGCCTCGCAGCCCACGGCTGGGCCCGCGGCGGCGGGGCAGCGGAGATGGGTCCGCACACCGCCCTCCTCCTCCTCCTCCTCTTCCTCCTCCTCCTCCTCCTCCTCCTCTTCCTCCTCTTCCTCCTCCTCCTCCTCCTCTTCCTCCTCTTCCTCCTCCTCCTTCTCCTCCTCTTCCTCCTCCTCCTCCTCCTTGGCCCTCGATGCGGACCGCCTCGTGGCGTGCCTGGCTGCGCGGGTGTGCTGCTCGTTCGCCCCCATCATGGCTCCTCGTGAAGTTGGGGGGGGGATTGAGGCCTTGGTCTATTCGTTCCCTCATGGTTTGTCGCTCCATCATGCTGCTCATGTGCAGGAGCCCTCTGACTGCTCGAGCAAAGAAGCCGCCATGCATCAGCGTGTCTTTCTTCAAACTGCTGCAGTCTTCGGCGCTGTACAGAACCACCCCCGTGCCGAAGGTTCTGGCTCGGACTTGCTCGGCGCCGTCTCGGCCCTGATGCCCCCGCCCGCGCTCTGCCGCGCCGCCGCCTCCATCCACGAACGCGCTGAGCCCTGCGCCTGGCTCCAGGCCTCCCAGATAGGGTCGGAGTAGATGGGGTCTGGGGATCGCGCCGCGTCCCCGATGCCTCGGCGATGCGGCTCGATACGCAGCCCGATCTTCTCCACGCGGACGTCGCCAGTGCATCGCCGACGTCGCCGAGGCATCGCCGATGTAGCGACGAGGCACCGCCGATGCGGCGAGATCCTCCGACCCCATCCCCTCCGACCCCACCTCGGAGGCCTCCACTGGCCCCGCAGTCGCCCGCCGGCTCGGGCGACAGCGTCTTGTACCTGCCTGCGTCTTGTACATCCTCCGCAGCCCCCTGGGCTGCCCGCTCCCGCGGGTCCTCGCTGGCCTGGCTCCTTCAGCTCCCGGTCCTGCTCCTGCGCCCAGCCGCTGCGGCCGCTCGCCGCCGCTGCCGCTTCTGCTCCTCCTCCCGCGTTTCTCGCTCAAATTCCCCCCCCCTCTCATGCCGTCGCCCCTGCTGCTGATGCTGCCCCCCTCTCTCGCCTCTGCCCCGCCTCCTCCTCAAGATCAGGAGCGCCGTGCATGCACGACACATCGGCTGAAGAAGTGCCGCTGGCCGGAGGCGCAAGTCCAGACCAGGGCACAAAAAGCAAGGACAGTGGAGGAAACAGCGTGCCCTCTGGCCAGTGCCCTCCGCACGCGCAAACTGCCCCGCTCGCAGGACCGAGACGTTGCAGCGAATCGCTCTCCTGAGGGAGGGGAGGGGGGGGAGGCAGGGAGAGGCGGCAGCAGGGGCAGGAGGGGGAGGAGGAGGACGAGGCCAGGGAGGGGGCAGGCAGGGAGGGGCGGCGGCAGGGGGAGGCAGGGGGGGGGAGGGGGAGGAGGAGGACGAGGCCAGGGAGGGGGCAGGCAGGGAGAGGCGGCGGCAGGGGGAGGCGGGGGGGAGGAGGGACGAGGCCAGGGAGGGGGGAGGCAGGAAGAGCGGGCGCAGGGGGAGGCGGGGGGAAGGAGGAGGACGAGGCAGGGAGGGGGAGGCAGGAAGAGGCGGAGGCAGGGGGAGGAGGAGGTCGAGGCCAGGGCGGGGGCGAGGCCCCCGATCGCCGGCCGTGCGCCGTGCTCCGACCGCCGAGCCCCGGGTCGGAGGGGGACGAGGCCTCGCTGCCTCGGCGCAGTGCCGGCCGGCGGGCTCTCCACGGCCCCGGCGCGGAGCACCGCGCGCCCGCGGAGCGAAGCGAAGCGAAGCAGGCATGGCCGCGATCCTGCCAGGAGATCCCAGAACTTCTTCCTCCTCCTCCTCCTCCTCCTCTCCTCCTCCTCCCTCCTCTCCCTCCCTCCCTCCCTCCCTCCTCCCTCCCCCCTCCCTCCCTCCCCCTCCCTCCTCCTCCCTCCTCCCTCCCTCCCTCCCCCTCTCCTCCTCCTCCTCCTCCTCCTCCGCCTACTCCTCCTCCTCCTCCCTCCTCCTCCTCCTCCTCTCCCTCCTCCTCCTCCTCTCCTTCTCCTCCTCCTCCTCCTCCTCCTCCTCCCCTCCTCCCTCCTCCTCCTCCTCCTCCCTCCTCCTCCTCCTCCTCCTCCTCCCTTTTCTCCTACGGCGCGCAAGCTGGGGCCCCAGACGCGATCGCGTCGCAAACAAAATGCAGGACGGCAGGATTCTGGCCGTCGGCCCCCCCCGGGCAGTGGACAAAACGCACGACGGGAGGTGTTTCGCAGTCTTCGGCCTCTGGAGGCTCCTGCCGGGCCTCGGGAGCGGCAACCACGATTATCCAGGATCAGAAGCAGGTCTGGGGGAATGGGCCCAGACCTCTGAGGGTCGACGTTATGACAAAAACATTACGTCGGGGGTCTGGGATAGCAGCTGCCAGAATAGAACGGCTCGGCTCAATTTCACTTCTTGCGCTCGTCTGCGCATCTGTGCATCCGTGACCCGCGACACCACGGAGTGCGGCGTGCCCAGTGCTTGTCGGAGGCACCGCGCGCGCAACGCATCGAGCTTCTCCTGGTCGGCTCTCTTGAGGCGGAGCGTCCCGATGCCCTGGGTCAGCTTGCTTACGATGCGTGCCGGAACAGCACGGGCTTGCGTGTTCGTTGGATGTTGGCGTGTCGCCTCCTCCCGGGGGGCACACCGAGGCACCGCGACCGCCACACGCCCCGGGGGCCTCTCCCCGGGGTGCGCCCTGGAGAGCCCAGCCGTGGCGACGGGGGCTCTCCGCCACGAGCAGCGGCATAGGTGTACCTCCTCCTCCTCCCCCTCCTCCGCCTCCTCCTCCTCCTCCTCCTCCTCCTCCCTCCTCCTCCTCCTCCTCCTCCTCCTCCTCCTCCTCCTCCTCCTCCTCCTCCTCCTCCTCCTCCTCCTCCTCCTCCTCCTCTCCTCCTCCTCCTCCTCCTCCTCCTCCTCCTCCTCCTCCTCCTCCTCCCCCTCCTCCTCGTCCTCCTCCTCCCTCCTGCTCCTCCTCCTCCTCCTCCTCCTCCTCGGATTCTCCTCTCCTTCGCCCCCCGCTCCTCCTTTCGCACCAGCTGCATGTGCCAGAGCACTCCCATTCGGCACAGGCCCTGAGCTGTGCCGCGAGTGCCAGCGGCTGGTCGGCCAGCTTGTTCGGCTGCTGCCGCCACCGCCGTCGTCGTCCGTCGTCGCTGCGCTCGTTCGTCTGTCGCCCCTGCCCTCGCCGTCGCCGTTCGTCGTCGCCCTCGTGCCGGTGGCTGCTGTCTTTCTCTCTGCCTGGACCTCGCGCCCTGTCGGGGCGCGCGCGAGGCCAGCCCAGGTCGGGGCCAGGAAGCTGTCAGCCAAACTGGTGTTGTGTGCGTCCAGCACTCAGTGGCAAATGGCGGCCCACGCACAGTGAGTATATAATGTCGGTGGTTCAAAGATGGGGTCCTTAGGAATGGGGGCCTAAGGATAGGAAGGGATCCAAGGGTGGATTTACGTTGTTCGAGGCACCTCGTCTTTAGGTCCCCCCTTCAGGACCCCATCTTTGAACCACCGAAATGGCCTTCGGCCCATCCCGCCAACGTACCTGGGTTGCGGGTCAGAGCTCTTCTCAGGGATGCTTCTTGGAGTCTCTTCGGAGCGCTCTCGGGGCCAGGTTTGGGGCCTTTTGGTGGCCACTTGGGGGCATCTTGGGGGCCTCTTGGGGCCTCCTTGGGGGCCTCTCGGGGCCGAGGGCTCGAAATGTCAGTTTGGGTTCCTTATCTGGGCCAGGCCCCCTCTTGGAGCCGCCTTTGGGCCGTCTTGGGCACCTCTTGGGCCGTCTTGGGGCCCTCTTGGGCCCTCTTGGGGACCTCGTGGGGGCCTTTGGGACCGTCTCGGGGCGATATTGGGGGCCTCTTGGGCTGTCCTGGAGCGTCGGGAAGCCGAACAGGCGAGAACGCCAACGTCCTTCAAAGACTTTACGGACATCAGATATGTTTGTTTCTTGGGACCCTCTTAGGAGGCCACTTGTGGCATTTTGGAGGCTTCTTGAAGCCATCTTGGGCGTCTTGGGGCGATCGTTCGGCGACTCGGGGCCCTCTTGGACTGTCTTGGGGGCCTATTGGGGCCCTGGGCTCGTGTTGGGGCCCTCTCGGGTCCGAAACAAATGCTGGAGAAGATGCGCCACGTTCCCGTCACGACGCGGCAAGCAGGACCTGAGGACACGCCCCCTCCGTGCCCAGAGACACGGTGGTGGACATACACACGTGTATAACTATATTGGCGTATGATATATATATATATATACATATATATATATGTATGAATCTTTACATAACATTCGTCGCCCAGAGAGCCAGCCAGAAAATTATGCGAAGCCCCACGGGACAGGTCCCATATACCTCAGTACATATACCCGGAGATCCGACGTAGCGAAAATCATACAATATCGTTAAAACAAACACGGCTGGAGCCCTAGACCACATCTTTCTACGCCATTTTTCGAGCCGGATCGATCTGTGAGTGTCCAGGGGCCCGAAAGCAGGCGAAAACGCCCGGCCCGAAAAACAGACGCCAGGAGCTCAGGGCAGTGTATAAATGCGCGCGGTTCCCACCAGAGCCCTATCCTGGAGCCTTGCTCGCTCCAAGCTCGTGCTGCTGTTCTCCCCCCCCCAAACATGCGACGTCCTGTTTTTTTCAGTGCGGGACCCCTGCAGGGAAGCCCCGACCCTTCCCCGGGACTGGTTCTTCGTCCTGCGTCGTTTTCTGACGGCCCCGAGGCCCGGCGAGGGCCCCCCGAGGCTGAAAACTAGGATAAACCTCCCGTCCTTTCGGATGCAACTCCTGGGAGGTCAAATTCTGATTTTGCCCTGGTCCGAAATCCGGCTTGATCCAGCTAAATCCCGCTGAATCCGGCTTAATCCCGCTTAGTCCTGCTTTGTCCGAGGCCCACTCCGGCGTAACAGGTCCCAAATGGGGCCTGATCCTCCTGAATCTTTCCGACGAAAACCTTCCAGTAGTTGCCTCCTGACGTCCTGCCTTTTGCTTGCGACGCGATCACGTCTGGGCCTCGCTCCCGCTCCTGTCGGGCCGGACGAATGGGGGGGATTGGGAAAGCCACCGAGGGGCCCATTCCTCGATACGTGGCCGCCTCCGGCGCCGGGAGTATCAACTACGTGAGCTGATTCTCACCCCCCCCCAGACTCCCGACGTCATGAATTTTTCAATACGTCGACCCCCAGAGGTCTCGACCCCTTCCCCAGGACCGGTTTCTCATCCTGAGTCGTTTTTTGACGGTCCCGAGGCCCTGTGCGGGCCCCTGGAGGCCGAAAAGGAGGGGAAAACATCCCGCCACGATTTTTGTCATCGCCCGAGGGGGTCTGGGCCCTTTGCTGTCCCCCCCTTTCGAGCAGCTCCCGCTCCTGGCCTCCCTGACTCCGGATCCGCCCTACTTTGGGGAAGTTCGTAGGTAGGGCGTGGAATTTCCGCCCTACTTTTCAAGTCCCGCTGATGCCAATTTCCGCCCTACTTTTCTGTTGCTGTTTCCGCCCTACTTCTGTGGATACCCGCCCCACTTTATGTTGGGTGCATCAGTTTCCGCCCTACTTCTTCGGCCTCGCACATGTGGATCTCCGACGCAAGTTTAAGTTGGAAAAAAGCCAAAGTAGGGCGGATCCGTAGTCAGGGTGGGCCCTTTGCCGTCCCCCCCCCTTTCGCGCAGCTCCCGCTCCTGGCCTCCCTGACTCCGGATCCGCCCTACTTTTTCGGCCTCGTATATGTGGATTTCCGACGCAATTTTTAGCTGGAAAAAAAGCCAAAGTAGGGCGGATCCGTAGTCAGGGTGGGCCCTTTTGCCGTCCCCCCCTTTCGCGCCGCTCCCGCTCCCGCGCCCGCCGCCCCGCGCCTCCCGGCCCTGCCGCGCCCCGCCAGGCGCGGGCGCTCGCCGTCGCCGCCGCCGCGCCGAGGCCCCCGTGCGGCCTGCGCGGGGCTCTGCGCGGGGGGGGGGGCGGCCTGGGGGCCCAGGCTTACGGTAGGTTTGCGTCGTGTCGACCAGCGGCGACCCCAGCGCGGACGTTCAAGGTTGAACGCCGCCGGCGACCCAGAATCGATCGGTGTTGAACGATCGGACGTTGCGGCAGCGGCCGATCGTTCAAGGTTGAACGATCCCTGCGGTGTCAAAAACCAACGCTGGGGTCGGCACGACACGAACCTGCCGTATTCAGGAGGAGAAAACACACACGGACACAATTCATCGTCGATATTCCCCAGGCTCTAGGCCTCCTAGATGGGGTCGGAGTTGATGGGGTCGGAGGATCGCGCCGCATTGCCGATGCATCGCCGATGTGGCTCGATGTGCAGCCCGATTTGCTTCGTCGACGTCGCCGATGCATCGCCGACGTCGATGATGCAACGCCGGTGCATCGCCGATGCATCGCCGATGCATCGCCGATGTATCGCCGATGTATCGGCGATGCGGCGCGATCCTCCGATCCCATCTACTCCGACACCATCTAGGAGGCCTCTACAGACTTATGTTGTTCCCATCCTACATAAGGACCGCATGCCAGAAACAATTTCGAGCACCCAGAAAAGGGTCCAAGGAGTGTCGGAACAGTGTCGAGACAGTGTCGGGCGAGTGTCTCCCAGGGCCCGACACGTGAAATCCCTTGAGTTTCGGTACTTTAATTCTTCCTGGTGATCAACGCTAAAGTAAGTTGGAGCATCATAAGCCCAGGCATGATCCAGCATCGTTCAACCGATCCCAATCCCCATGCTCGTCCCCTTCGAGACCCCCACCCAGACCCCCTCGGGTACTGACAAAATCATGACGGGATGTTTTTCCTTATTTTCGGTCTCCAGGGGCCCTCACCAGGCCTCGGGACCGTCAAACAACGACTCAGGATGAGAAACCGGTCCTGGGGAAGGGGTCGAGACCTCTGGGGGTCGACGTATTGAAAAATTCATGACGTCGGGAGTCTGGGCACCAAATTACGCCCCCAGTTGGGGATACACCCCTCGAAACCCGAAGGGAACGGCCTGTATCCCCATCTAGGGGGGTAAATCGGCCAGTGGGGCCCAGCCCACGCTGGTGGGGATGGGGATCGGTTAATCGATACTCAATGATCGCGTCGTTGAAGAACCCAGACCGGCCTCCGTCGGCACTCACCGGGCCTCAGGACCGTCAGGAGGGACTCGGGATGAAAAACCGGTCCAGGGGAACGGATCAAGACCTTTGCCCAGACTCGCGGCGGGAGTTTTTTAGTCGTTTTCTGCCTCGGGGGGCCTTCGCCGGGCCTTGGGACCGTCAAAAAACGATTCAGGATAAAGACCCGGTTGCGGGGAGAGGATCGGGGCTTCCAGGAACCCCGTGTCGGAAAAATCAAGACGTCGCATGTTTGGGCCTGGCTTGGAGCCGGCTGCGGGGATGTCAGCGGGGATTGGAGCCGGCCGTGGGGACCCAGACCCCCGACGTCATGATTTTTTCATCACGTCGACAAGGCCTCGACCCAGTCCGCGGCACTGGCTTTTTATCCTGAGTCGTTATTTGACGATCCCAGGCCTGGTAGGGGCCCCTGGAGGAAAATTGTGAAAAACCTCCCGCCATGATTTTTCAATTGCCCGAGGGGGTCTGGGGATGTCGCCAGGGCTTGGAGCTTGGAGCCGGCACAGGGGTCTGAGGTGGCCCAGGACTGGCTCCAGCCGTCAGGAAGGGGGGGCGCCGGTTCAAGGTCCTGGGTTCGGCCTTCTCGGCCTCCCCCGTGAGGAGGAGGAGGAGGAGGAAGAAGAGGAGAGGGGTTCCGTAACCCCGTGCCCCCGATAATAAAGGTTACCGTCCCCCTCCTTATAACGACTGAGAGTTGATTATCCCGGGCCAATGCAGGTTTGGTCAGGGAAGAGAGGCGGCAAGGCCGAACTTTATTACCGCGGGGGAAGGTTGCGAATCGAAGTTGCATTCTTCTTATGTTTAGGAGCAAGGGTTCCTAAGGATTCATGTTGGTTTCCTAAGGAATCCTATGGATGTCCCCAGGAGTCCGATTGGTATCCTAAGGATTCCTATGGATGTCCTCCGGAATCCTATAGATGTCCTTCGGAATCCTATGGGTTTCCTTTGGCATCCTGCGCATGTCTTAAAAGGATGTTGTAGTGATACTGGAGAAAAAAAAACATCATATTTGTAGCGCTGTCGGGCTATGGGGCTATAGGGCTATAGTGGCTAATTATGGGGTTATAGGGCTATTGGGCTATAAGGCTACGGGCTATAGGACTACCAGGCACCCGGGCACCCCCAGGCACCCCCAGGCACCCCCGGGCACCTCCTGGCCCACCGAAATCGGCGACCAACCTCACCTAACCATACCTATCCGCTAAGACCTCTACTAAAGCGAGCTCTGATCGGGGAAATGTTGTATCCGGAATCCGCTGATTTTCCAAAAGGAATCCTATGGATGTCCGAACCGAGCCCTATGGTTTTCCTCTGGGATCCTGTAAATGTCCTCAGGAGTCTCATCGATTTCGTCAGGAATCCGATGCATTGCCTAAGGAATACGATCGACGTCCTAAAGCAGTCCGATGGATTTCCTGGGAGATTCGGTGGATGTCCGAGAGAATCTTGCAGATTTCATCCGGAATCTTGCGCATTTCCTGCGGAATCCGAGAACAGGGTTCAAGTGTTGGTTCTGCTAGAGATCGGCATTATTCGATAATTCGAATAATGCCAGAACCAGACTCCGACCAGAACTAGTCACAGTTACGATGCGCATTTTTCAATGATTGCACTTGCGCATTAGTGCGACTAATCATACCTGGACCAGATCCAGTCATGGCTGCGGTACAGTAATATTGGATATCAAAGTATTAATGCCCAGCAACCATGACTGTGACCATCAACAATATTGGTTCTGGTCCTGGTCCGGACACACTATTCGAATACATTCAGAATAATGCGACCAAGCCAGAACCATGACCAAAACCAGTCCTGGTCACAGTTGTGTTTCGGGTTGCAGCAATATTACTATAGCATTACGAATTCCAATCCACCCGAACCAGAACCATGACCAAAACCAGTCCTGGTAACACTTGCGGTTCGGGTTGCATTAACATTATCTGAATCCCATTGATGCCCATCCACTCGAACCAGAACCGTGACCAGGACCAGTCTTGGTCACACTTGCGGTTCGGGCTGCACTAATGCCAATCCACCCAAACAGGAACTTGACCAGGACAAGTCTTGGTCACAGTTGCTGTTCGGGCTGCAGTAATGTTGTTATAATATCGCTACTGCCAATCCACCCGAATCAGAACAGTGACCAGGACCAGTCCCGGTCACAGTTGCGGTTCGGGTTGCATCGATTCTTAGGCTTACGCCACACCGCCGACCCTTTGTTTATGCCAATCTGGGGGTAGTAGAAGCTGCGAAGGGGTGAGAAGGCGAGTGATATTTGTTTGGTGTCTGTTCGCCGCCACGCAGGCAGTTTGGAACCACTTGGGGGCCCAGGTGGAGGAAAAGGAGGAGGAGGAGAGGGGGGACACGGAGAAACGGCTCTGGGTGATGGGTTATGGGTGAGAGGCTTCTTGTATGTGTATCGGGATCTCGCGGATCGCTTCTCGGGGGCCTCTGGAAGCGAGTTTTGGAGCCACTTGGGGGCCGTTTCGGAGCCTCTGGGGTGCTTCTTGGGGGTTCCTTGGGGCGTCTGGGCGGCCTCGTGAGGGCCTCTGGGGGCCTCTTGGGGCACTCTTGGGGCCCCCTGGGGCTCCTGGGGGCAGAAAGCTAGAGTTTCAACATGTTTGGTCGCCCTCTTGGGCCCCTCTTGGTGCCGTCTTGGAGCCCTCTTGGGCCGTCTTGGGGACCTCTTGGGCCGTGTTGGGGCCGTCTTGGGCCGTCTGGAGGCCGTCTTGGGGGCCTCTTGGGCCATCTTGGGGCTGTCTTTGGGGCCTCTTTGGCCGTCTTGGAGCGTCGGGAAGCCGAAAAGGCGGAAAAGCAAAAAACATAGAAAAACACTATGGAAAATCAACAATTTTAGACTCTTGGGGCCCTCTTGGGAGGCTTGTTTGGGACCTCGGGGGCCGTCTTGGAGACCTCTTGGCCCGTCTTGGGGCCATCTTGGGCGTCTTGGAGCGGTCGTTTGGCGTCTCGGGGCCTTCGTGGGCCGTCTTGGAGGCCTCTTGGGGGCTTCTTGGCCCGTCTTGAGGCCCTCTTGGGCCCGGAAAAGCCCCGTGAACCGCTCGTCCCGGCCGTGCTGCGCTCGTCCCGGCCGTGCTGCGCTCGTCCCGGACCCCCCCCCCCTCCAAATCGACCGGACCGGGCTCCCGGGGGAGGGGTTTGGGGAGGGGGAAGCATCTCACACGCCGATGATCCCCAAGGGGTCGGCGGACATTACTATAGTATAACTAGTGCCAATCCACCCGAAACAGAACCGTGACCAGGACCAGTCCTGGTCACAGTTGCGGTTTGGGTTGCATTAGGATTAGTATAATATCAGCATTGCAACACCACCCGAACCGGAACCGTGAGCAGGAGCAGTCCTGGTCACATTTGCGGTTCGGGTTGCGTTAATGCTATCATAACATTATTGATGTCAATCCACCCGAGTCAGAACCGTGACCAGGAGCAGTCCTGGTCACAGTTGCGGTTCGGGTTGCGTTAATGTTATTATCATATGACGAATGCCGATCCACCCGGACCAGAACCGTGACCAGGACCAGTCCTGGTCACAGTTGCGGTTCGGATGCGTTCCTAGTGTTATCATATCATTAATGCCAAGCCACCCGAACCAGAACCATGACCAAAACCAGTCCTGGTCACAGTTGTGGTGCGGGGTGCGCTACTATTATAATACTATCACTCGTGTTAATCCACCCGAGCCAGAAAAGGTGCCCAGGACCAGACCTGGTCACAGTTGCGGTTCGGGCGGTTTAATATTATCATGATATTATTAATGGAATGCACCAGAACCAGAACCGTGACCACGACCAGTCCTGGTCACAGTTGCTGTTCGGGCTGCATTAGTATTCTTATAATATTATGAATGCCAATCCACCCGAACCAGAACCATGACCAGGAGCAGTCCTGGTCACAGTTGCGGTGCGGGTTGCATTACATGTGTCATAATATTATAATGCCAAGCCACCCGAGTCAGAGCCATGACCAAAACCAGTCCTGGTCACAGTTGCGGTGCGGGTTGCATTATTATTATTATTATTATTATTATTATTATTATCCTCATAATCTTACGAATGCCAGTCCACCCGAACCAGAACCGTGGCCAGGACCAGTCCTGGCCACAGTTGCGGATCGGGTTGCACTAATGTTACTATCGGAGGTGAGGGGGTGAGATCGAAGTCGAACGGAGAGCCCCCTTACCGGGAAATCGATTTCGGTTTCGTGTTCGTGCGTGCCGTGCGTGCGTGCTGCGTGGGCGGGCGAGAGGAAAGTCTCCTGTGGCTGAGGCGCGGCCGGACCAAATGATTCCCTTCCGGGCGGCCGGGGCCCCGCGGTGTCCCGCCGGTGTCCCGCTGGTGTCCCGTGTGGCTGAGGCGCGGCCGGACCAAATCATTCCCTTCCGGGCGGCCGGGGCCCCGCGGTGTCCCGCCGGTGTCCCGCTGGTGTCCCGTGTAGCTGAGGCGCGGCCGGACCAAATGATTCCCTTCCGGGCGGCCGGGGGCCCGCGGTGTCCCGCCGGTGCCCCGTCGGTGTCCTGATTATGGTGATGATATTGATGATGATGATGGTGATGATGATGATGACGATGTTGATGTTTTGTTTTGATGATCGACAGTTAAATCGGTAGTGATATCGATTGTGATATCGATTGTGAGATCGAATGTCAGATCGCTTGTGAGATCGATTGTGAGATCGATTGTGATACCGAATGTGAGATCGATAATGAGATCGATAGTGAGATCGGTTGTGAGACCGAATGGGGTATCGATTGTGAGATCCATTGTGCAATCGATAGTGAGATCGATAGTGAGACCGAATGTGAGATCGATTGTGGAATCTATTGTGAGATCGATAGTCATATCGATTGTGGGATCGATCGATTGAGTTAGTATTGATATCACGATCGGTAATGAGATCGGTAGTGATTTCGGTAGTGAGATCGATGATGAGACCGAATGTGAGATCGATTGTGAGTTCGGTTGTGATATCGATAGTGGTATCGATAGTGAGATCGATCATGAGATAGAAAGTGAGTTCGATAGAGAGATCGATAGTGAGGCCAAATGCGAGATCGATTGTGAGATCGATTGAGATATCGATAGTGAGATCGATAGTGAGACCGAATGTGAGATCGATAGTGAGATTGATAGTGAGTTTGATTGTGAGATCGATAGTCAGATCGAATGCGAGATCGATTGTGATATGGATTGTGAGATCAATAGCGAGACCGACTGTGAGATCGATTGTGAGATTTATTGTGAGATCGATAGTCAGATCGATTGTGAGATCGATTGTGAGATCTATCGATTGAGATCGATTGTGAGATCGGTAGTGAGCTCGGTAGTGAGATCAATCGAGTGCGACGTTGGTCCCTCCCCCCCTCACCTCCTTATCACCCGAAGGGTGGTCTATGCGGTAATATTATTACGAATGCCAATCCACCCGAACCAGAATTGTGACCAGGACCAGTCCTGGTCACAGTTGCGGCTCGGTTTGCGCTAACTGTTGCTAGAACCATGCGCTCTTCGCGCGCGCCTAGGTTCCAACGAGCCCCAGTTGTAGTCTAAAGTGTTCGGCGTCGGAGGACATTGATTGTCACAAGCATCGTGCACCTCAGGGGGCTCCAGCTGCGGCCCATCAGACAGGCTTGGGTCCCCAAGCCCATGCTGGCACACCCTTCACAGGCATCGCGTCCCACAGGGAGGCCCACGTGATTCCATCCCCAGAGACGAGGTTCGAACAGTGGCACGCCCCTCACGAGGACCGTGTTCCGCAACTAAATGCATCTGCGGCACCAGAGGGGAGCTTCATAGCATCGGCCCGCTCACTTCGGCGCACCTGTCATACGGATCGTGGCCCGCAAGGACATCCACGGACCACCAACCCACCACACAATCACCATCACCACCACGGCCACCACCACCACAACCACCACCACAACTCACCATCACCACCACCACCACAAAAATCCACCACCACTACCACCACCACCACCACCACAATCTACCACGCCACCACCACCACCGCCACAACCACCACCACTACCAGCAGCACAACCCACCACCACCACCACCACAAACCACCACACCACCACCACCGCCACCACCACCACCAGCACCACCTCCACAAACCAGCGCCACCACCACAACCCACCACCACCACAAACCACCACCACCACCACCACAAACCACCACCACCACAACCCACTACCACAACCACCAGCACCACCACATACCACCACCACACCACCACCACATCACCACCACCACCACCACCACCACCACCACCACCACCACCACCACCCACCACAACCACCACCACAACCACAAACCACCACACCACCACCACCACCACAACCACCACCACCACCGCCACCACCACCACCACAACCCAGCACCACCACCACCATCGTCGTCCTCGTCGACGCTCCCCGCCGCCGCTCCCGCCGCCGCAGCGCCGGCGCCGGCCCCAGAAAAAGGAAATCGTCGTCCCCGCCGCCGCCGCCCCCGCCCGCCGACGCGGGCGCCGGCCCGCGGAGAGAGGAGAGGGAGGGAGGGGAGGGGGGGGGGGGTTCGAAAGGGAGCGCGGGGGGGGGGTCGAACCCCCCCCGTCCCCCCCTCCATCAGGGGGGGGGGTCCGTTTCCAAACCCCCATCCTCATTCCAAGCGACCACAGAACGCACTTTCTGTCCCCGTGGGTTTCCGAAGGTATCCCGTGGTTTTCCATTGGAGCCCTATGAATTTCTTAAGGAAGTTCATGGGTCGCGTAAGAAAGTTCATGCGCGTCTTTGGGAATCTTATCGAGTTCAGAAGAAATCCAAGGGATTTCCGAAGGCAGCCTATGGATTTCTCAAGGACTCGCCTCACTCCTCCTCCTTGCGCTCCCGCCCCGGACTGTTTTACGATGTTGTTGTTGTTGTTGATGTTGTTGGTGTTGGTGGTGGTGTTGTTGTTGTTGTTGTTGTTGTTGTTGTTGTTGTTGTTGTTGTTGTTGTTGTTGTTGTTGTTGTTGTTGTTGTTGTTGTTTTTGCTGCTGCTATTATTATATAAAAGTCGCCGCGAATAGGCCGCCATGGACACCTACGCATGTGCCATCGAGCATGAGTTTAAGAATTTGAGTCTTACACATGGAGAGCTGGTGGTCCCGAGCCGAAGGTGTTTTTGTTTTTGTTGTTGTTGTTGTTGTTGACAAAAACTGGTCCTGGGATTCCTCGCCTTCGCCTTTCCTCCTCCTCCTCCTCCTCCTCCTCCTCTTCTTCCTCCGCATCATCCCATGGATTTGCGGATGAATTGTCACGGTTTCCTATGTAATATGGTGAATTTCTTATGTGGCCCGATTGTTTCCCTCAGGAGTCCTATGGGTGTCCGGAGGGGTCCGATGGATTTCCCAAGGAAGGAATCCTACGGATTCCCAAAGAAATCTGATGGATTTTCTGAAGAACCCGATGCGCGTCCTAAAGGGCCCCATGGATTTTCCGAGGAATCTTATGGACACCCTCAGGAAGCCGATGGATTCCATAAGAAATCGCACAGGTGTCTCAAAGATTTCAATGGATTCCCTTCTGGTCCCCATGAATTTCTTCCGGAATCCTACGTATGTGCTTCAGTAGTCCCATGGATTGCCTAAAGAATCCCATGGATGTCATAAGGGTTCCGAAGGAGTTCTTTAAAAAAAACCTTATGGATGTCCGAAGGATTCCTGCGGATGTCGTAAGGAATCCGATGGACCCCCTGAGGAATCCAAAGGATTTCCTATGGGATCCGCGAGCCCCGCAGGTCACGGTCGAGCAGGATTGCAAGTTCCCCAAACCGGTCAACATAGATTGGCGCATGTGCAGTTTTAGGTCTCCCAGATGGGGTCCGAGCATATGGGGGCGGAGGATCGCGCGGCATCGCCGGCGCATCGCCGACGCGCTCGATGTGGGGACCGTTTTCCTTCGCGCTGACGTCGCCGATGCGTCGCCAACGTCGCCGATGCATGGCCGATGCTTGGCCGATGCATCGCCGATGCATCGGCGATGCTGCGCCATTTTCCGGCCGCGTCTACTCGGACCCCATCTAGGAGGCCTTCAGCAGGGCACCTCGGCGCACCGAGCTCGCCAAGCATTGCGCGATCATGAACTGCGATCAGAGCAAGAAGGCCGACGCCCTCGAGCCCCGGGCACGGTGAACGCGCTGTTCGGCGAGATCGGGGAGCGCGTGGGTGTCCCCGAGAACGTTCCGGCGATCGAGCCCACAGTGGCCGTCGCCTTGGCTCAAGAGGGCCAGCGCGAGGGCGAGCCCGCCGCCCAGCCGCCCGAGAATCAGAAGCGCTTGGCCGAGAGAGTCGAGAAGGCCGAGCATCTGCTGATCGCGGTGCATTCCGAGACCCCCGCGCACTACGCCTACCTCAAGGTGTCTAAGCAGGGGGCGGGCGCGGCCGTCGAGCACCGCGACGCCCTCGAGCAGCCGCCCGAGAACGCCAAGCTGGCCGCCGCGAGGATCCTCCGAAAGCGCGGCGCCATCGGCCCTGTCGAGGAATGCCCTGCGAGCAGTAGCGACATGTTCCAAGCGGATGGCTGGACTTGCACCTCTGGGCGACGAGGTGGGCCCAGCGCGCCCTGCGCGAGATCAGGGGCGAGGGCCGCCAGCCGCCCATCGGCGTCGCACAAGCGCGCCCGAGGCTTCTGGTGGATCCAGAAGCTGCAGGGCGCGAGCGACAAGTGCTCCGCCATTGCCAAGGCCACGGCCGAGGCCGGGAGCAAGGGCAGGGCCAAGCCGCCGAGCGGCCCGACAGCGCCGGAGCCCGGGTACGGCAGCCTCGAGGAGGCAAAGGCTGCAGCGCTAGCGCGCGCGAAGTGCCTCCCGCGCGAGGACGGCCCCGAAGGGTGCCGGGCCTGCGTGGGCGAGTGGTGAGAGCGCGCGCGCGAGAGAGGCTTTTTGGCGAGAGCCGCCCAGGACCCCGAGCTCTCAGGCAAGCTCTAGAAGCCAACTTTCGCCAAGCGTTAAGAGCCGTAAAAATGAGGAATCATCGTCTTCATCGTCTCCATCGTCATCATCTCCATTATCTGCAGGGATCCCACATGATTTCCATCGGAGTCCCCTGGATGTCCGATGGAATCCTATGGATTTCCTGCGGGATCTCATGGATCTCTCCAGGAATCCAATTGATGTCCTTTGGATTCCTATGGATGCCACTGGGGGCCCCGTGGATTTTCGATGGAATTCTATGGATTTCCATCGGAATACAACAAATATCCTTCGGATCCCCATGGGTATCCAATGAATATTTGGGTTTTCTATCATATTCCTTAAGGCTTACTTCGGAATCCTTTTGGTTTTCGTAGAAATCTTACGGATTGCCGCGGGAATCCCATGGATTTCCTAGGGGTCCCGACGGGTTTCCATTGGACTCCTACAGGTTGCCAAAGGGATCCTACGAATGCCCAGCAGGATTCCAATGGATGTCCCAAAAGACTCTTATATATTGCCATCTGAACCCGATGGATGTTTTAAGACATCCAATGGATTTCCTAGGGCAACCCATTGATTTCCAAAAGGAATCCAAAAGATGCTCCTAGTGTTCCCCCGGAATCTTTAGGATGTCCATCGCATGTTTATGGGATTTCTAAGGCACCCGATGGATGTCCAGAGGATTCCCACGGATTTCCGGAGGAATCCTATGGATATCCGAAGGACTGTTATGGATGTCCAGACGACTCTTGTGGATATCCAATGGATTCGTATAGGCCTCTTACGGAATCAAATAAATATCCTTCGGAATCCGATGGGTACCCAAAGGGACCCCATGGATGTACATAGGATCCCGATCGATCTCCTTCAGTTCCTTATCGATTAGTTCGTGAAACCAACTGGGGTTCTCTTTGGATACTATGAATCCCCATGGGGGTTTTATGGATGTCCATTTGATTTCCATGGATTTCCAACGGAATGGTCTGGATATCCGAAGGAGTCCCGTGGATGTCCATCGGATTCCGATGGGTTTCCGAAGGACCCCTATGGATTTTTCCATTCGTCTGATGAGCGTTCAGGATCATCTTGACCATCATCATCGTCATCATCTTCATTATCCTGTTGAGATTTCCATGGCAACGTTTATTATCCCGCGTGGACCCCGAATTGCATTATCCCCGGGAGGTTATTATCGGGAACACAGGGTTAACCATTTTGGCTCAAACTTGCGCTGCTGTCGCTGTTCATTTGTCGACAACAAAAAAAACACGACGTCGGGGGTGTGGGCCCCGAACTTTTCCCCAGGGCCGGGTGTTCAGCCCGAGCCGCTTTTGATCGTCCCGGGGCCCAGCGAGGGCCTCTCCAGAGGCCGAAGCAGGCGAACAACCTCCGCACCTGCTTTGTCAATGCGTTGGTCCGAGGCAAGAATTCATACATGACCACCGACCGCCTGGAGGATCAATTTTCGGGGACTTCGGCAGGCGGTAGACCTGGACATATTCGGGCCCCCGGGGGCCAACAAATCTTCACATCCACCGCCCGCAGGGGTACCCAGACGTCGGTTCCCAGGCGGCGGATATGGATAAACTCCCGCCTCGCAGTGGCCTCTCTGGGGGGCCCCCTGCGCCCCCTTCCATGGGGGTTCCCCTGAAACTCGGGGACCCCCTGCGCCCGCCACCGCAGGCCGTTCGCGCGACGACCGCCGCCGAGACGGCTCCCGCAGCGCCTCGCGGAGGCGCCCACCGTCGCCGCGGAGGCGCGGGCCCGCCACGGGGGGGGGCTCTCAGGGGGCATCGCTGGAGGAAGAGACCCAGACCCCCTCGCGTTGTGAAAAAAGTCACGACGAGATGTTTTTAGTTATTTTCGGCCTCCCGGGGCCCTGACCGGGACTCGGGCTTGTCAAAACATGACTCAGGATGAAAAACCGGTCCTGGGGAAGGGGTCCAAACCTCTGGGGGTCGACGTTGTGACAAGAATCATGACGTTTGGGCTCTGGGGAGGAACATGAAAGGAAGCCGAATAAGGAAAGCTGAAGGAGGGGACGCGCGCGCGCGAGCTGAAGAAAGAGAGCTGGGGGAACTGGAGGAAGAGGAAGAGGGGAGAGGCGCGCGCGACGACAACGACGAACGGACGACGACGACCCGCCCGGGCGCGCCGCGCCGCTTCCCCCTTCGCGCCGCGCGCGGGGCCAACCGGGAAGGGTAGGCTCAGGGGGTGAACGTTTCGGGTTCGAGGTTCAACAATTTTGGGGTTTTAGGCTCCTCCTCCTCCTCCTCCTCTGCGCACGCTCCGCCCCCTCCTCCTCCTCTTTCTCCTCCTCTTCCTCCTCTTCGTCCTCCTCCTCCTCCTCTTCCTCCTCCTCCTCCTCCTCCCCCCCCCTTCCCCTCCTCCTCCGTCTCCTCCTCAGCCAGTCAGTCAGTCAGTCAGTCTGTCTGTCTGTCTGTCTGTCTGTCTGTCTGTTTGTCTGTCTGTGTGTCTGCCTGTCAGATGGAAGACTGCAGGTTCGCAGCCTGCACAGGATGGGGCAGAGAAAGAGGCAGAGCAGCTCAGAGCCCCGTGCGACAGCAAAAGAGGCCCCGGCCTCGCGGAGCGTCCCACTCCAGGGTCCGCCCGCGAAGGGGGCCCTTTATAGGATGTCGCCCGAGTCTGGTGGGCCATGCAGTCGTCAGCCATGCGGAAGACGTGGTGCGTGCCGAGTGGGGTGAAGAAGCCCGCAGCCCACTCGCGCAACTCATCCGAGTGGCGCCCACGCCCACTGCGGCGGCAGAGGGGGGAAGGAGCGCTGAGCACCCGAGAGAGAGGCGGAAGCAGGGAGGCGGCAGCGAGGTCATGGATCAACTGTGGCCTGCGCAGTGGTCCACGGCCTCCGCTCCCCAGAGACCCTGAGGGACACGTGCGCGCTCCCTGCGCGCCTGCCGCTCCTGGGTCGGCAATCGACCAGCCCCCCGCAGCGCATGGAGATGGGCGGCGAGCGGACGGGTTGGGCTTTGAACGGTCGACTCCCGAGCTGACACTGGTCATGCAGCGCCCACCATGTCAACTCCAAGGGGTTGGCTGAGTTTGACGACCTCGGGGAGATATGCCGAGAAGAGGGGACACTGGGATTGGAGAGGCGCGGGGCAGGGTGCTCCATAGCGCATGGGATTCGCAGAGTCCAGGCTTGGTAGAGACGGAGCACCAGAGTCTGCAAGATATCGCTGTCACGCTGCACCTTTTTTTCTTCACGCTTGGTGAGATAAAGCAGCCCCCAAAGCCGGGAGGGGGGTCGGAGGGGGGGTGGGCGCGACGTGCCTTCGGTGGGGAGATGCGGAGATACCTAGCAGCACTTCACGTTTCGCACGGTGGGCAACCAAGAACCCCCCTACCACGAAGCCCTGGGCCATCAAGAAAAGCCACATCTGCACAGTCCTTTCACAGGTGAGGTCACCCCTCGTCTCGTCATGCGCAACGTCTATACTAAGAGCGCGCGCGCGCACAGGACGGTGAGCCAACAGTTGCTCAAACAGGTCCCGAGGATCATCTTCCCTGCGGTGCCCAGGGCAGAGGTGGAGGATGTAGCAGGTGCCCTGTGGCAGGCCACAGGGAGGAGATCCTCCTCCTCCTCCTCCTCCTCCTCCTCCTCCGTAGCCATTTGGGCTCAAGACGGCTTTCAGGTTTTGCTCTGCGTGGCTCGCGCTTCTCTGCCCAGCCATCACACGCGGCTGTTATTTATTTCGTTGCGAAACTGCAGTTTGGTGTGCTTGCAGAATGGATGAAGCAAATGGGATTCTTTCGTTTGTCGCTGGTCGGGCCTTGCGGCTGCTGGCCAAGTATTCGGGCAAGCACTTCAATGGGCTCCAGATGGCTGCGCATGCCAATCGCCGGGTCCTATCATCGGGAATGCGCCGGCGGCTTCAACAAGTTGGCATTGCATATCAAGTGGTACGTCATCATACGGAGCAGTGGGAAGATGGTTTTTTCGAGGCCCTTGAGCAGGAGTTGGTAGGAGCATTCCCCGGGCGGCGCAGCTCGAAGCCTGTATGCGCACCGAGGTTCTCTCGCAACGTGACGCAGCGGAGTGGCCTTGTCGGGACGGCGCTCAACAGAGATGCTGCTCCTTTCGCCATGCCGCAGGTGGAACCGTTGGCGGCCGTGCCTGTCATCCTCGAGCAGGCGAAGTTCCTGTATGACTCGCAGCTGATAGCATATCAGGGGTTGGTGGAGTCGCAAAACTCGTCTATTGCAGCACTCCAAGGCATCATTGATTCTTATTCCCATGCGCGTAAGGCCTCTGAGACGGACTCTGGCGAGCCTTCGGCGGACATTGTGAGCGAGACGTCCTCTGGATCGGCGGCCGCTTCATGTTGCCCCTCGCCCAGGGCCATGGTAGACTCAGGGCACCCTGAGATTGTAGCCATTGCGGCCAAGCTCGATGCTGTTCCCAACCTCATTGACAGAAGGATCCACAGTGCTTTGACGGAGATTGTCCCCTCGGTGACCAAGTCGCTCAGCGGCTCGATGGGCGATGTTGTTTCAAATATTTTGGGGGCCACTCTGCCTGGGGCCATCGAGGCCGCAATCGTGCCCAGGATGGATCAGATGTTTGATGCAGTAGCTTCGCGTGTTTCCGAGTACTCGGCCCGCGCTGCGTCATCTGCTGGTACGCCTCAACGGGGCGGCGATGGTGCAGAGCTGGAGGGCGTCGAGCAGATGGTGAAGGATGTGGTGGCATCGCAGCTTGAAGTGCTCAAAACGCAGTTCCTTGAGCTCACCGCGCGCGTGGAGGCCTTGGGCGCTACCCGTGAGGTGGAGAAGCGGCCCCCTGCTACTGGCCTTGCCTGCTCGGCGGATCGGGCCCGGTCTCCCGTGCTTCCGATGTGCCGGTACGGTCGACAGTGCAAGAGGAGCGATTGCATCTTCCGCCATCCTGAGGGACAGGCCACTGCCGCAAGCGCACGGGTTCATGGCGGTAGGCCTGCGACGTCGCCTGGCCGCCCTCATCAGATCACGCTAAACGCGCGCCCCATAGATTACGGCAGGTTCGATGACATTGTCGACGCCGCCGAGGCGGAGGAGGTTCAGGACTTCATTCTGGCTGGGCTATTCGGCGATCCGATGGAGACGGAATTGCCGCCAGAGCCCGACGTTGATTGATGTGGTCGCGACGTCCTGTTTGTCTCGCTCTGCCAGTTATACTACGCACGTCGCGTCCCTCTTCCGCGACGGCTTCATAGATCCAGCTTGTTGATCAAATTCTTTCTCAGCACTTTCTTCCCCATCCTGTACTCCTTATTCGTTGAGGTTATTATTTAAGGGGCTGTCGCCCTCGCTCATTCGCCACTTGGTGGCGGGCGGAAGATCTCCTGTGTAATCGTACTCGCCTTTCGGCTACGCTCCACCTCCTCCTCCTCCTCCTCCTCCATAATCAATGTAAACCCAAGACCCATCAACGATGTTACAATAAACCCTCCGTCCAGGCTCCCTCTTCACAGGCCCCTACAAGGATTCATTTTCACTCGGGGGAATGCCCCGTTGGAAGACAACCGTTCGAAAACCATGAACTGTGCCAGAGCTCACGTCTGGACGATCCTAAACCGTGCCGGCACACCATTCCTGGCACTTCAACACCGCGAATCAACGTAACTGTTGCGCCCTGACAGTCAGACGTCGTGCCAAAACACAACTACTGGGACGTTCACCGTGAGAATCCTCGAAACTGTTGTGCTCTTCAAACGAATGTGCGCGGCGCTAAGGCGAAGAAGCCGCCCTCTATCCGTGAAGCTCTTGCACATCTGTGCTACGGATATGTGCGGCGCTGAGGCGAGAAGCATTTTGAAACTGGCCCGCCCTCCACCCTTGACGCTCTTGCAGTTCTGCGCTGGGTGCGCGCGGCGCTGAGGCGAACGCCACACTTTGAAGACGACCCGCCTCCAACCGGGAAGCGCTTGCAAGTGTTTGCGACGAATGCGCGCGGCGCTAATGCGAGAGCCACATGTCAAACATGAACAAAAACAACAAACCGAGCCTCCCTCCAGCCATGAAGCTGTTGCAGCGTTTCAGAGGAAGGATCGTAAGCGGTGGTCTCAGGCGAAACGCCCGGCCCGCTCTATCCCCACATGTTCGGGGTGCGACAGGGAGGAGTTCATCAGAAGGAAAGGAGGGAGGAGGAGGAGGAGGAGGAGGAGGAGGAGGAGGATGAGGATGAGGAGGAGGAGGAGGGAAGAAGTGAGGAGCAGGAAGAGAAACCTTCTTGGGGCCCTCTTGGGGCCTCCTGGGGACTTCCTGGGAGCTCCTGAGGGGCCTTTGCTTCTTAGGGGGCTCCTGAAGCCCCGTGGGGGCCTCTTGGGGCCTCTTGGGAGTCGATTTGCCCGTCTGACACCTTCGGAGGCCGTCTTGGAGGCCTCTCTGGGCCATCTTGTGGTGCCCTTTGGGAACGTACGGCCGTCTTGGATCCCTCTTGGGAGCCTTTGAGGCGATCTTGGGGTCTTTTCGGCCGACTCGGGGCCCTGTTGGGGGCCTCATGGGTTGTCTAGCAGTTGTCTTGGAGGCCCCTTGGGCCGTCTTGGGCGGTCGGAAAGCCAAAAAAGCGAGAGCTTCAAAATCCTTTTGAAAAATTACTCACTGCTTGGAGCTCCCCATGTGTGCAGCTCCTGCTTTATGTCATGCCATAGTCAGTCAGGACTCCGTCTTGACAGGCTGCAAAGAGCACAGGCCGCCTGGATCGACCATCATCAGACCCGATTGCCGCCTCGGGGTCTCTCCCCAGGCAAGCCACAGGGGGTGCTCAGATGCGCACCGACAGCACGCCAGCGCTGACCTCTCCATGTTCTGAGTGCGTTGCGTGAGCTGCTGGCAACTTTCCCGTAGCTCAAGCACTGGGCCGCCACGGAGGGGGGCCCAAGGTGGCGCCTTCTCTGTCGCGGGCGCCACATCACGCATGCCAGAGCGTATGTAAAGCCGGCGCCTCTCTGCTCACAGGCGCGCAGAAGGGGCGAGTCTCGCCCTTCTCACCACAACCTGTTTTTGTTTTCAAGTCGTGCCGCGCCAGGGGGGAGGGTAATCTCAGGCCCGGCGGGACCTTGCATTCCGTTGGCCTGAGCAGATGATGTTCGAACCAGTGCGCACTCCTCCCCTCCTTCCCCCCCCTCCTCTTTCCCTCCCCTCCCACCATCTCCTCCCCTCCCCTCCCTTCCCTCCCCTCCCTCGCCTCCCTCTCCCCCTATCCCTCCATCGGATCGACTCGACTCGATCGGATCGGCTCGACTCGACGTTCTCTCCTGCCGAGTCGGTCCGATCCGATTTCGAGGGCGGCCACGATGGGGTGACTGATGATTACTGGGGGGTTATGTCATGGCCGGGGCCATGGTGATTCCCCGAGTTTTACTTGCCCTCTTTCAGCACGTCCCCTGATCCTCCTCTCGCCCGCGCACGTGCCCAGTGCCAAGATTTTCGCGAACCCCCCTTTTGGACACCCCCTCTCTTGGACGCCCCCGACGACCCTTCCCCTTGATTTCGGATCCGTGGCGGAAAAAGCGACGCTGGGGCCGCTCTGAGTCCGGACGGGGCTTCGGGCTCTTCGCGTGCCAAAAAAAGGACCTCGCTCCAGCAGCCCAGCCCTCTGGCGGAAGTCGACGCCACAGTGACCCTGCAGAGCAGGGCGGGGAACTTCGCGCCCGCAGGAAGGCAGGTCCCAACGCCGGGGCCCCGCACCCCGCAGCCGCCCCGGCAGCCGGCGCGCGCGCTGGGGCCCGGGGCCCGTGCGCCCCCGCCCCAGGCACACAATGCAGCGGGGGGGCGCGCCGGCCCCGCGGGCCATGCCGCCGCGGCGTGCCGGCCGCGCCTCGACGCCGCCGCGGGCGCGGCGCTGAGGAGGCGGGCGGGGAGGGGCCTGGCATCGCTCGGAGGTGTGCATTGTTCCTTGGCGACGACCATCGGGGAGCATTCTGGACCCTCGGGCGAAACAGACGCGCGAGATCGACAAAGGCACGGGAAGTGGACGTCCGAGCGATGGCGAGGGGAGCTCCGCGGCAACGCCAGGCCGATTCCCCCAGAGGAGTCTGGAGCAGCATTGGCACGGGGAGGCGGAGGAGGAGAAGGAGGAGGAGGAGGAGGAGGAGGAGGTGGAGGTGGTGGAGGAGGAGGAGGAGGAGGAGGAGGAGAAGGAGGAGGAGGAGGGGAGGGAGGGGCTCGATCTCAGCGACGGGGAGGGCGCGGAGGGCGGCTCTGCGCGTGGGGGCCTCCGCTGGAGGGCGGCTCGACGGCGCGGGCACGCAGGGGCCCCACCGGCACTGGCTGGCGCGCTCGGGTGGCGGGGGTCTGGCCTCCCCCGCGGCCCTCTTCGGCCGCGCACCAGACCCAGACCTCCTCGCGCTGTGAAAAAATCACGACGGGAGGTTTTTCATGATTTTCGGCCTCCGGGGACCCTTACCGGGCCTTAGGACCGTCAAAAAACGACTCAGGACGAAAAACCGGTCCCGGGGAAGGGGTCCAGACCTCTGGGGGTCGACGCTGTGAAAAAATCACGACGTCGGGGGTCTGGGGAGGTCGTTCCTGCCCAGGGCCACCCTTGCGCGCAGTGCAGCCGAGGCGGGGGGGGCTTCGGGGCAACGCTAGGGGAGGATAGGCTCGGCCAGCGATAGGGAAGGACCGGCTCCTCCTCCTCCTCCTCCTCCTCCTCCTCCTCCTCCTCCTCCTCCTCCTCCTCCTCCTCCTCCTCCTCCTCCTCCTCCTCCTCCTCCTCCTCTCCCTCCTCCTCCTCCCCTTCCCCCCCCAGGATCAAAGAAAGGCGAGGTTCGAGGTTCGAGGTTTCCAGGCGTTCTTTCGTCGGTTCTCTGTGATTTTTCAGCCTCGGGGGGCTCTTTTGCAGATGCGCCTCGTCCAGAGCCATCTGGTGATGCCCAGATTGTCCCGAACGGCCGCCAGACAGCCGAGCTGTGGTATGAAAGTCAGGGGGGCAACGTTAGGTCTGTACGTGGGGAGTAGGCTCAGGGGCAGCGCCAAGGATCGAGGTTAGCGTTCTGGACGTTTTTGGGGGTCGCCCTGGGGTGCCCTCGTGGCCACGTCTGCATCCGCCTGGAAATTCTTGGCAGAGCTTACCCCCGGAGAGGTCCAGGAGTCGACCAGGAGGGAGAGAAGCACACAGACACAATGAATCGTCGACTCCACAGAAAATCTGGGAGAATATGGGCAGTGGGGGGGAAGACAAGAAGCCAGAAAATAGGGGAAAACATATGGGGGAATCCTGTCATTTGTGTGTGTGTGTGTATCTGTGTGTCCCAGGGCCCCTTCAGTGTCGACCTTCGACCCTTGATCAGGGCAGACGTGAAGGGAGGATGGGCTCAGGCGGGGATGCATCGACCCCCAAATCGCTTGCCGGCCGCCGATCGGGGGGCCTGACAGCATGCGCCGCCCAGGACCGCGCGGGCTCGCCGTCGGGGCCCATCGCCGACCCATCGGGGCTGAACCGCCGAGTCCCCGCCCGAGCCCGGGTCCCCTCGAGGGCGTCGGCGCTTCCGAAGTGGAGCCCCGAGGAGGAGAAGGGAGAGGAGGAGGAGGAGGAGGAGGAGGAGGAGGAGGAGGAGGAGGAGGAGGAGGGGGAGGGGGAGGAGGAGGAGGCGGAAGAGGAGCAGGAGGACGAGGAGGAGGAGGTCATCAACGATGTTGGAATTAACCCTCCCTCCAAGCTCCCTCCAGCTCAAGTGTGGGAAGTGGCTCTCAGGCTGAGCCTCCACAGTCTGAGGCCGCTCGTTCTCCGGGCCCCATCCCTCTGGGCCCCCCTCTGAGCTGCCGCACTGGGCGCAGGACTGGGACAACGTCGCTCCCACCTTCCAGAGGAGGGGGCGGAGGGAAACGACGACGACGACGACAACAGCGACGACGACGAAGAAAAAGACGACGACGAAAAAGACGACGAAAAAGGCGACGACGACGACGACGACGACGACGACGACGACGACGACGACGACGACGACGACGACGGCGACCGCCCTCGGAGCGCCCCGGAGCGCTCCGGAACGGCCGCGGCGCCCGACAGCCTCGATCGCCACCTTCCGCGCCTTCCGCGCGGCTGGTGCCGTGCCGCGGCGGCCGCCGCCGCGGCCGCAGCGGCGGCCTCGGTGGGCACCGCGGCCGCGTCGCGGCGGCACCTGCCGCGCGGAAGGTGCGGCAGAGCCGCCCCGATCTCGGGCGACGAAGTCTATACAAGTCCACTGCTCCCTGGCCAGGCCCATCCTGAACCCCAGAGCTGTGTGTACGCCCCCCTGGCCAAGCCAGGAGGGCGTGGCGTAATGAATGCACCGCTGTTGGGTTCTGGATGAGCCTGGCACGGGACCAGGGGTCCAAGACCCCCGACGTCATGATTTGCGTCGACCCTCAGAGGTCTCGACCCCTTCCCCTGGACCAGTCTTTCATCCTGAGACGTTCTTTGACGCCCCCGAGGCCCAGTAAGGGCCCCCAGAGGCCGAAAAAAGCGAAAGCCTCCCGTCATGTTTTTGCATTACCAGAGGGGGTTTGGGGGTCTGGGGATATGTGTAGACTTGCCGCCCTACGATCTGTCCCTGTCCGACTTTGGTCGCGGCCCTGGCCTCGTCAAGAAAAGGGCTCGTCGCCATCGTCGTCGTCGTCGTCGTCGTCGTCGTCGTCGTCGTCGTCGTCGTCACTTTCCACGACGTCTTCGTCTTCGTCAACCCCTTCCAATAAATCAGCCACAATCCTACGGCCGCGCCTCGCCTCTAAAGCTCTGGGGACGTTTAGCCAATGTAGGGAGTGGGTTGGAGCTTATATGAATGGCTTCGCCCTCTGCCGCAGCCTCCCCCTCAGGCTGAGCCATCTTGTGGCTATATTGGGACAGTTTGGGGGCCACCATGGGGCCTCTTGGGGGCATCTCCGGGCCCCTGGGGCCGTATCTGGGTTTCCTTGGGAGTGATATTGGAGCTTTCTTGGGGGATCAGGGGTCCATCCTTAGAGCGTCTTTTGGCCATCTAGGGGCCCTGCTGGGCCATCCTGGGCGATCTGGGCAGCGTCTTAAGAGTCTTGGGGCCTTTGGAGATGCCACACTGGGGCCGTCTTGGGCCATCTCGAGGGGTTTGGGGGCCGTCTTGAAGCACTCTTCGGAACTCGAGGGGGACCTCCTGGGCCGTCTTGGAGGCACCATGGAGCCATCTTCGGCCGTCCCGAGCTCTTGCCTCCCGGGCCGTCTTCGCGCCCTCTTCTGGGCGCCCCCGGCCGCGCAGCGGCGTCCGAATTGGGAGTCCTGGGGCAGCCTGGAGCAGCCAGGCCGCCCCCCTTGGAATCCACTGGGGGCCCACGAGAATTCCAGGGGAGGCGCGGGGATCCAAGAGGGATCTGAGGCTCCCCCGCGTGCAAGGGCGGCCTGCTCTGGGGGAGCTGGGCCCGGGGAGCTGGCCCGGACCGGAGAGGCGCGAGGGAGCAGCCAGGAACTCGAGGGCCCCCTCTCGCTCTCCACGCGCCCGGCCCAGCGACCACCGCCGCCGACGCCCTCCTCCTCCTCCTCCTCCTCCTCCTCCTCCTCCTCTTCCCCCTCCTCCTCCTCCTCCTCCTCCTCCTCCTCCTCCTCCTCCTCCTCCTCCTCCTCCTCCCCCCTCTCTTCCTCTTGCCCCTCCTCCTCCTCCTCCTCCTCCTCCTTCCTCTTCCTCCTTGCTCGCCTCGCTCCCCAATCGTCTGCCCCTAGCCCGTTTCCTGTCTCGCCGCACCTGACATGCCATGGTGGTACCTCCTCCTCCTCCTCCTCCTCCTCCTCCTCCTCCTCCTCCTCTTCCTCCTGCTCTCTTCTCTCCTCCTCCCTCCCTCCTCCCTCCTCCTTCTCCTCCTCCTCTCCTCCTCCTCCTCCTCCTCCTCCTCCTCCTCCTCCTCCTCCTCCCCCCCCCCCTCACGCTCCTCCTCCTCCTCCTCCTCCTCCTTCTCCTCCTCCTTCTCATCCTCCTCCTCCTCACTGCTGGGTGGTCACAAGCGGGACCAGACCGGAGAGGCGATCGGGAACTTAAAAAGAGAAGGTTTGTTGCAACATCGTTGATGTGTCCGTGGGTTTGTCCTGGTCTTCCTCCTCCTCCTCCTCCTCCTCATCCTCATCCTCATCATCATTCTCCTCCTCGTCCTCCCCCTCTTCCCTCTCGTCCCCCTCCTCCTCCTCTTGCCCTTCCCCTCGGTAGGGCGGGCCAGACGTTTTGCCTCCTCCGCCCGCCCGTCGGACGAGGATAGGACGAGGATCAATCCGTTCCAGAGCGTTCCAAGCGCACCCAGGAGCTCCCAAGGGCTCCCAAGCGTTTCCCGGGGGCTCCCAGGCGCTCCCCAGCGTTCCCAAGCGCTCCCCGGCGCTGCCAGGCGCTTCCAGGCGCTCCCAGGCGCTCCCCAGCACACCCAAGTGCTCCAAAGCGTTCCCAAGCGCTCCTAAGTGCTCCCAAGCGGTTCCAGGCGCTCCCAGGCGATCCCAAGCGGTTCCAGATGCTCCCAGGCGTTCGCCAGCGATCCCAGGAGCTCCCAGGCGCTCCCAGGCGCTCCCAAGCGCTCCCAAGCGATCCCAGGGGCTCCCAGGCGCTCCCAGGCGCTCCCAAGCGGTCCTAGGCGCGTCCCAGCTATCCCAGGCGCACCCCAGAAGGCTTCGCTGGGAGTTGCGAGAGTGCCACGGAACGCCCTGGGTCGCCGAGAGGCACCCCGTGCGCTCTCAGGGAGGTTCACGATCGTCGTAGGGGTGGTATCGCAAAGGAGGTGAGCGCGAATCAGCCGTAATTTACGATGGATCGTGTCTCGGGGGCACGAATATCACGAGTTTTTCGCGCGTCCGGGGGGTAGCTGAAGCCAAGCCCCCCCCCCCTTGCTCGGTCGCTGTGGGCGCGCTCCCTCGTATGTATGTATGTGTGTATGTGTGTGCACGTACGTACGTACGTATGTATGTATGTATGTTCGTATGTAAGGTAATGTAATGTAACGTAATGTAGTGTGGTGTAATGTAACGTAATGTAATGTAATGTATTGTAGTGTAATGTAATGTAATGTAATGTAATGTAATGTATTGTAATGTAATGTAATGTAATGTAATGTAAGGTAATGTAATTGAATGTAATGTATTGTAATGTAATGTATTGTAATATAACGTAATGTTATGCAACGTAATGTAATGTAATGGAATAGAATATAATGTAATGGAATGGAATGGAATGTCATGTAATGCAATGTAATGTAATGTGATGTGTGTAATGTAATGTAAGGTAAATGTAGTGCAATGTAATGAAGTGTAGTGTAAGGTAAGGTAAGGTAATGTAATGTAATGGAATGGAATGGAATATAATGGAATGGAATGTAATGTATTGGAATGTAATGGAATGTAATGGAGTGTAATGGAATGTAATGTATGTGTGTGTATGTGTGTATGTGCGTATGTGCGTATGTGCGTGTGTGTAATGTATATATATATATATATATACATGTATGGCCTTCAGCTCATCCCGCCACCGTGCCTGGACTGTGGGACTACAGCCTCTTAAATGTTCGTTGGGATCTCGTGGGGGGCCTCTTGGAGGCAGTTTTGAGGCCCCCTTGGGGGTCTTTTGAGGCCTCTTGGGGCCTCGTTTGAACCTCTTGGGTGCCTCCGGGGGCCTCTTGGGGGTCTCTTGGGGACCTCTTGGGGCCTCTTGGGGCTGGGGGCCTCTGGGCGACTCTTGGAGAGGAAGGCTCGGATTTTTTGTTCGTGTTCCTTCTCTTGGGCCCATTGGGGGCCGTATTGGGGGCCCTCTTGGGCCGTCTTGGGCTCCTCTTGGGCCGTCTCGGGGCGCGTTCAGGCAGTCTCAGGGCCTTCTTTGAGCCCTCTTGGGCCGTCTTGGAGTGTTTTGGGGGACCTCTTGTTCCGTCTTGCAGCGCCGGACAGCCGAACAGGCGAGACCGCCCATATGCCTTCAAACATCGACTAGACGTAAGAGTGACCTTTCGCCGGAGTGACCTTTGGTGCGGGCCCACGGGGGTGCCCCGATCGCCGAGCGCGAGGCGGCAGAGGCGTCTTGCGCGCTTGCGTTTGGCCCCCCCGCGGCCCCCAAAAAGCCGCGCACCAAAGGTCACTCCTACCCAGGGTCACTCTTGCGCGTAGCCGAAAAACTTTAGGACAATCCATGATTGTTGCCTCTTGGGGCCTTCTTGGGAGGCCTCTTGGAGGCCTCTTGTGGCGTCTTGGAGGCCTTCTGGGCCATCTTGGGGCCATCTTGGGCGTCTTGGAGCGATCTTGGGGCGACTTGGGGCTCTTTCTGACCTTTTGGGGGGCCTCTTGGAGCCATCTGGGCTCGTTTTGGGGCCCTCCCGGGCGAGGTAAGCCGACGCGAGCGATCCCGGCGGACCGAGTTAGCATCCGCGCGATCAGTGCACCCATTGTGTGATCAGCGGGCCCAGCCTGACACGCCCCTGCCAGGTCGTTGGTCTGTTCCTCCTGCTCCTGCCCCTTCCCCCCCACCGCCCCCGCTCTCTCCTGGTCTCCTCCTCTTCCTCCTCCTCCTCCTCCTCCTCCACCTCCTCCTCCTTCCGTAGCAATTTTGGCTCAAGGCTAAACGTTGTGAAGGGCTATAGACGCCCGAGAATCAGCGATTAGCCTTAGCCCTTCCGTAGCGAGGTCCAAATCGCTTTGGGGCTGAGGGCCCCACATTGTCGGCACCATTCTCCCCACCAGGCAGCCCCTGCCTGAGAGGCGGGCAGTTCTCCCAGTTCTCCTTGCAGCTCTTGCCCAGGCATGGGGGTCCAGCAGCAGCGCCGCTTTCGCTCTGGCGCCCGCAGTCCGTCTCGGCAGCAGCAGCGGGACCCCATGCAGGAGGACGACCCCTGGAGAGCGAGCAGGCCTACTGTCGCGGCCTCATCCGCGCATTCCAGTGGACAGCCCGCCTCCAGCAGTTACCTGCAGCGCACTGACCTGGACGCCGCCGAGCACCGCATCCAGCAGACCCTCAAGACCCAGATGGTGGAGGTCACGAAGGCGCTGCAGTCCACGGTCTCCCGCAGCTTCAGTGACATCAGCAGGGAGATCGCGTCACAGCTCGAACCGCACGTCCAGCGCATCGACCAGCACACGAAGGACACTGCCCGCATCACAGCTTCTTCGACACAGCTCGAAGCGGCGAACCAGCAGATGGCGACCCAGATCCGCGAGATGCAGGCCACCCTGGCGCAAGTCGACTCCCTGCGGCGCAGTGAGGGGCCTGACATGCTCCGCCTGGCTGACTGGGACCGCCCTGCCGATCCTTAAATGTTTGTCCTCAACTGCCACAAGAACTGCACACCTGCAGCCATCATCGACGCGCTGGCTCCGTGGATGGAGGCGGCCAAGGTCACGACAGGTCACGACTGGGCAGGTCAATGTCAATGAAAAAGGAACCCTCCAAGCGCTTCCACGTCTACGTTCCTGGTGCTGCGGACGGCCGTGCTCGAGCCCTATCGCTTGCCAAGCACCTCAAGTGCGACGCTGGCCGCTGGCGAGTATTCATGGTGCGCACTGTGGAAGGCTCGGAGGAGAAGCTCTACGTCAACCCCGACAAGAATCCGCGGGCTATCCGTCAGGAGGTCCAGACGAAGAAAATCCTTGCACTCTGCAAGGCCGCAGTACCAGGCGACTGGTGGATGCAACGGACTGCTGGCATCATCCACTTCGGCACCACCCCTGTCGCGCAGGTCCAGCCACAAGGTCCTGATCAGCCATCCCAACTCGCGCGGGGCCCCGCGGCCAAGAACGACCTCAAACTGGACGCCGCGGCCATCGCGGACAAGTTCAAGGCTCTCTTCCGCGCGGTCGACACATCCTCCTGGTCTTCTTCCTAGCCCCCGCTGGACCCCGTGGTTGCGGCCAGGCGACGTCTCCGCGCGCCGCGTCGTCTCGTGGAACGCACGCGGCCTGCTGCGCCGCAACCTGGCCCACCGCAACGCCAAGATCAACAAGCTCTTTCAATTGATGAAGCACAAGGCTGTCATCGTTTTGCAGGAAGTACACGGTCATGGCATGACCCTTCAGAGTCTTATCAGTCGCTCACCCTTCAACTAAAAGGTCTACTTCAGTGGCACGGGCGCAACTGGTGCTGGCGGCGTCGCCGCGCTGCCCCCCGCCCCTGATGCCGAGGGACTCCAGCAAGATGCTCCTCCAGTGGTGGTTCATCGTGTCCTCGCCAAAGGACGCGCTCAACTCCTGCTCATCAAGAATGCCAAACTTCAGACAGAGGTTCGCATGTGCAACATCCATCACTATGACCTGCGCGTATCTGATCGGCACCAGGTTCGCACGTGTTGGCTTGAGAACAGCAGATGGGCGCGCACTAATCCCTTGCGCTACCTCGTCGCGATGCTGGGTGACTTCAATTTCAGCGACCGCCCGAACGAGAGCCCCCTTCGCCCGCTGGCGAGGGGCGCCCGGAGGTCGGGTGCCGGACGAGCCAATCACGCTGAGCCCTTCTGGAGGCAGCTCATCTCTTCTTCTGGCAAAATGACGGAAATAGTCGCGCCAGCCCCCGCGCACTTCGACCGCCACACGAACCAGATGACCTACATCGACAGAATCTTCATATCTACGCCGCCACAGCTTGCAATGGTGATTCAGATTGTAGTGAACCTGCGATGCGACGCACAGGAGCTGGCCCTCTGGAAGGTCAATGACCATGCTATTGTGGAGCTCAAGATTGAGCCGCGTCTTGAGTCCCGGAAGGCCCACCATAATATCCCTGCATTCATCTTTGGTACCGACAGCTACAAGGAATAGCTGGCCACCTGCTTGGACGCCTGCGACCTCGACAACATGTCTGACAGGGAGAAGTGGGAGCGCGTCAAGCGCCAGATGATTACCGCTGCGGAAGGCGCGCGCAACCTGCTGATGCGCATGCCGATTGGCGACAACACCTCGGACGACGTGGGGGCCAGGTGCATGGCGATGAGGGCAATTGCTCGTGCCGTCTGGCGGCAGGACCGCCGGCTGGGGAAGCGCCCGATCGAGCGCGCTGCTGCTGGCGCGGCCCGCCTGCTCCTGGACGGCGAGACCGTCTCGCCGCGGAGCCCTGCGCGCTTCGAGGTGGAGGTCCTGGCGCTCAACGAGGCCCGCAGTGAGCAAGCTCTCGCCCGCGCTCGTAATCGTGAGGAGTCCCAAAGGCATCCGAGCAATGTTGGACGGGCCAAGCAGGCCCTTTTTCGGCGTGCTCTTCTGGGGAATTCAACGTGCCCAGGAGGGCCACGGAGATATTGTGCTCCGCGGCGGCCAAAACATTTCGGATGCCATTCGGGACCATTGGGAGCCAGTGTTTCAAGAACGAGTTGAGGACACCCCGCAGCAAGATGCCTTCATCGAAGCCCACCTTCCCCCCCCCCCCCCCCCCGAGACTGTTGACCTTCCTCTCCCTTACCCTGAGGACCTTCGATGGGCTCTGGAGCATGGCCAACATTCGTCTCCTGGCCCCGATCGGCTCCCATATAAAGCATGGCTTGCGCACCCGTCTCTTGCTATGATCCTCCACTCTCTTCTTCTCTCGCTCTTTCCATGGCCCCACTCCTCCCCCCACCCTCAACAACAACATGTTCGCTTTCATTCCTAAAGGTGAGGGGGGCCTCGACCTTGTAAATTGCACCCGCCAGCCTGGCCAGCTACGACCACTCAGCTTGAAGAATTGCGATGCTAAGGCCATGGCCACATGTATCAATAGACAGCTCAAGCGCGTTGCTGAAGAGCACACTCACACCGTGCAGCAAGGCTTCGTAAGTGGCAGAAACTTTACAAGACACATCGTTCGGCTTGACTCGTTGGCACGGGCCGCGAGCATAGGGGGTGACGCGGAGCAGCGCAGACCCATCTTTGTCAGTTTCGATGTCAGAGCAGCTTTCCCCAGCATGAGTCAGATTCGGCTCGGCAAGGTTTTGCGCAGGTTTCGCATGCCAGCCGCGTTTCGTTCAGCCATCAAGGGCCTGATGCGCGAATCGATCGGGTTCATGCGTGTCGGATCGGACGTTCGAGAGCTGTTCTGTTCGCTCTCCGCTCGGGGGCCCCCTAAGGCTGCCCACTTTCGGGGGCCCAGTGGGCGCTTGGCATGGGCCCCATCGTGCGTCACTTAGTTTCCAGCCTTGAAGCCGCGGGAGGGAATGGCGAAGACCTCGGGGCTTGCGCGGACGATGTGGGAGCAGCTCTTCGTTCGATTGACCACCTCCGTGCTCTCCCCCCTCTTTTGACGCTGCTGCTGCTCTTGCTGGCCTCCCCCTGCAACCGAAGAAGTGCTGCATCGCCTCGCTCTGGAGGCTCGCGGGCCCCCCAACGTGCCAGGCCATTACTCTCTTCCTCCAGAACCAAATCCCGCCATGGGCCCCGTTTGCTGTAGAATCTGCAGCGGAATATCTAGCCATAATGGGCCCAGGTGCGACCGTGGAAGATAAATGGGAGGCTGCTGGCCAGAAATGGTGGGTTCGGACTCGGGGAGGCGGGTGGGCGCAGAGCGCCGACAGCAGCCTCCATCATCCTGCATCACAACCGCTGCGTCTCGGTCCTCAGTTATCTCGCTCAGGTCTTTACGGTTTCGCAGCACATCCTTCGGAAAGAATCGTGGGCGCTTCACAAGCTATTACGCATCCCGCCTATCTCTTTTTAAACGTAGCGAGATTTTCAGTTTAGGCACCTGGCTTCGATCGGGTGCGCCACATTCTGTCTTGCTCTCCACGACGGCGGCGGGATGGCGTATGGCGACGACGACGTTAGCTGGTGAGTGGGAGGAGGTCTTGGGGCGCCACGCCGACGCTGCCGCTGAGCATCTGCCGCTCGTCTCTGTCGTGAAAGGAACGTGGTCTGCGCCATGCTGGCGCATACGGCGCAGCATCGCGCAACAGTATGCAGGATGGAGTGGCCGTGGACCGAGCCACGCGACTGCAGCACTTCCCTCGCGCGGGCTGGCACGTCAGCTGATTGCGGGGGCGGAGACGAAAGTCCGTCTGGAGCAGGCCCGCCACCAGCGCGGCAAAAGAGTCGCTCCACAATCCCGTCTCATCACCCTGCTCACCTCTCGCCTTTTCCCCGACGGCCTCCACCTCCTCCTCCACCGTCGGCTGTCTTCTGCGCTCCACCCTGATGCCCCCCCCAGCGTGGATGAACTGAGGGTGAGGTGGCTGGGTCTGGAACGCATTTTGATCTCGTCCACGCCTATGAGGGTCAGTGCGCATCTGAAGACCCTCGCTGGAGCATGGATCACATCGCGGCGCGTCCACATACTGACCCCGCTATCGTGCAGATTTGGCTGCGAACATGCGCCTGACTCCCTTCCTCACTATCTTTGTTGTCCCCGCCTGCTCCACCTCCTCGCTCTCCCTGGTCGCGTCTTTCTTCCCTCTGATCCCGTGGTCCGTCTCGGCTTCGGATCGGATGACGATTACGCAGCTGCTGGGATCTCGAGGCAGCGGGCTCACGAGCTGACGGCACTGAGTTTCCATATCTTCCATCAACTGCGTACCGAACTCGCCTGCCATCCGCACTTGCTCGGCACTTATAGCATTACCACCCAGGCCAGGCATTCAGCGCTGCTTGCCTGCCAATCATCTCAGGATCGTGCTGGAGTCGGCCTCTCGACACCATCTCGCACGCTCCGCTCCATATCTCGGCTTGCGTTGGCTCATACAGGCAATCGAATGTAGAGTGATTGCACGACTCGTCCCCCCCAGGTGACGTGGACTCCTCCTCGTCCTCCTCCTGCGCCCCCCCCGCTCCCTCCCTCCCTCTCTCTCCGGGTGTGCTGGCGGCGACGGCGGGCTCCCCCCGCCGCCCCCGCTCTCTCCTGGTCTCCCCCCGCCTCCCCCGGACCCTGGCGCGCTAGGGCGCCGAACCCTCCCCGGGGGACCCGCTGGCCGCTGAAGTCTGTGCGAGGAGAGCAGCGATCACCCACAGGACAACACGTTGCTGCCAAGCTGCCTTCCGCCTCCCCCCTTCCGCCTCCCGCATTCGCACATCGCTGCGAGAGCCTGGGGGGGAGATAGGTGGCCCCGACGAGAGAGAGGAGAAGGCTTGGCCATCTGCCACGTGGGCCGCTGCCCCCCGAGCGCCCCCCCCCCCTTTCCCCCCCCCCCTCCTGCCGAGGGGTGGGCGGGTGGAAGGCGGGGCGTGCGCATGTCCTCCTCCTCCTCCTCCTCCTCCTCCTCCTCCTCCTCCTCCTCCTCCTCCTCCTCCCTCCTCCTCCTCCTCCTCCTCCTCCTCCTCCCCCTCCTCCTCCTCCTCCTCCTCCTCCTCCCCTCCTCCTCCTCCTCCCCCCCCCTCCTCCCCCCCTCCTCCTCCTCCTCCTCCTCCTCCTCCTCCTCCTCCCTCCTCCTCCTCCTCCTCCTCCTCCTCCTCCTCCTCCTCCTCCTCCTCCTCCTCCTCCTCCTCCTCCTCCTCCCCTCCCCCTCCCCTCATCATCATGATCCTCCTCCTCCTCCTCCTCCTCCTCCTCCTATCCTCATTATCATCCTCGTCCTCATCCTCATCCTCTCATCATCCTCATCCTCATCCTCATCCTCATCCCTCATCCTCATCATCATCCTCTCCTCGTCCTCCTCTCCTGCTCTCCCTCTCCTCCTCCTCCTCCTCCTCCTCCTCCTCCTCCTCCTCCTCCTCCTCCTCCTCCTCCTCCTGCGCCCCCCCCGCTCCCTCCCTCCCTCCCTCCGTCTCCGGGCTTGCTGGCGGCGACGGCGGGCTCCTCCCCCGCAGGAGTGCCCTGCGGCGGGCCGCGCCTCCCGCGCCGTGCTCCCATCTGCCTTTCGGTCGGGCGTGTGCCTCTACAGTGAGGAGCGTTCCAAATCAGTAAAAAATCGTCTGCGGACGATCTGTCGACCATTTCCGGCTTTTCCTGGGCGCATCTCTTGGCTCTTGGCATCGCTCGGACGTGTGCATTTTTCCTTCGGCGAGGACAATCGAGGAGCATCCTTGATCATTTGGCGAAAAAACATGCACAAAATCGAACAAAAAACAGGGAATGGACGTCCGAGCGATGGCGAGCGGCTACGTGTTACTTTCCCTTCCAGATCCGGCTGTAGGAGCACATGCCCGACCCAGCTCCAGCTCCTCGGATTGGGGCTGCTCGAGGTCTTTGGGCCTCCCCTGTCGCTGATGCACTTCGCCCACCTGGCCCCTCCCCGGGCGTTCGGGCCGCCCTCGCGAGAAGTGGCGGCGCTCTTCTGCGGTGTCTCTGTCAAGTTTCGCACTGCTTCGAGCAGGCGTTCACGATGAGATGGGCTCGCCACGCTGCACACCTCTTTTAGTATTAAGTCGGGCCTCTCCCTCTACAGGGGGAATATTCTAAACTAGTGAACAAATAGTCTGGGGACGATTTTGGGAGTATTTTTGGGCATCTTTGGAGTAGTTTGGGGGATCTTTCATTGCTCACCCAAAACCCCCCCGTAGGTGGACAGGCCCGACCTAATTGTAGCTTCCCCTCGTGGCTTTCGGTGGCCGGCCGGTGGTGGAAGCGGCTGCACATGCGCCGCCCAGCACGCTCCCCCGGTGTGCGAGAACAACAGCGAGACGGTTCTTTCCGACGTTCGACGAGCCTCCCTCCCCTTCAGGAAGAGTAGCGCGTCTCGTCCTATGCCCCCAGCGCTGGCCAGAAAGGCTCTCTCGCGCTGCACATTGTTGATTTAGAATCTGGACGCCCGAAATGGGTACGGAAATAATGGTACAATGCCCAATTGCAGTTCCTGTTCATTTTGAACAGGACTCGCTGTCCACGCCGCCGCGGCTAGTGTCCATTCAAGATAGGAGGCCGCCTGCCCAACAGCGGCTGCTTTTGGTTTGGGACAACATTTGTTGTTGGGCATTGTACCCATTCTTTCCGTGCCCATTTCGGGCGTCCAGAGCTTTCTCATACGGTCTCAGAGCAGTCTGAGACCGCCGCAGCACCCGATCTGTCTCATCCTCATTGCCCTCCTCCTCCTCCTTTTCCTCCTCCGCCTCCCTCTCGTCCTTTGCATCTTCCTCCCCCTCACCTCTCAGAGATGCCAGTGTTGTCATCTCTCCGCCCTTCCGCCCTTCTCTTGCAGAGTTTTACTGCCCAGGGGCAGAGGATTCAGGGCACAGTCATCGGACTCGCCTTCAGCACCCGCTCACCCCGAGTGATGAACTGCGTGCCCCTGATACCTGGAGCCCCGACCCCAGACAAGAGAGAGACCGGTACTTGAAATGGCCACACCGCTGATCTCACGTTGGCAGCACGACCCATCGTCAGGCTCCCAAGGAGATCACTCTAATGGCATGCCTCCGCTGAGAGCTGTCGCTACGTCATACGCGACGTCCAGCCTTGCCGCGATCAATCGCACCCACACACACACACACCGCTGCATAGGCAGCATGTCTAGCGACGCAGAGCTGTGGGGCGCGGGCCTGCGCACGCACGAGAAAGCGCGCCGGCTCACCCCTGCCCGGATCACGACGATCGAGCGGATCGCACCTGCAGCCATTTTGGCTCGCGCCCCTTTACTCCAGATTTCGTAATAAAAGGGAGGGGGTCACAACCCTCCCAGACGAGAAGTTTTAGACCCCCCAGACCATCCATCAAAGGGCGGCCCATTGCCCAGATGCCCCCCGAACCCTCCAAGACAGCTCAAATTAGACCCCCCCCCGAATGTGACCCTCCCCACGTTGTTATGGAATCCGGGCTGCCCTGACCCCCGACGTCGTGAGCTTTCACGACGTCGACCCTCCGAGGTCTCGACCCGGTTCCCCGGGAGCCACCTTCTCCTCCCGAGCCGTTTGTTGACGGCCCCGAGGGCGGGCCACGGCCTCCAGAGGCAGGAAGCAGCGAAGAGCCGCCCGCCGCATTCGGATGCAACTCCTGAGAGGTCAAATTCTGAGTTTGCCCTGGTCCGAAGTCCGGCTTAGTCCGGCTAAATCCCGTTGAGTCGCGCTTTCGAATCCCGCTAAATCCCGCGCAATCCGGCTTAATTCCGCTGAATCCGAAGCCCGCCCTGGCGTAACAGCCCCGCAATGGGGCTCGATCCTCCTTGGTCTTTCCGACGAAGACCTCCCAGCAGCTGCTCCCCGACGCCGTGTTTTGTTCACCGCGCGAGGGGTTCTGGGCCTCATGCAGGCCAGCCCCAACTGGGGGAGCTGTGGTCCTCACCCATTCTGGGGGACCCATCTATCTCCACGCCCCTCTCGAGAGATCGTCGAAGCGATGGGTGCCCCCAGGGGGGCAAGGACCACAGCTCCCCCAGCTGTGGCTGGTCGGCTGTGACTCAGCCACGCGCAGAGGGGTGTGAAGGGAGGGGTGAGGGCTTCTTAGAAGCACCCCTGCTTCTCAGAAGGCGCGGGCCTTTTCTATAGGTGCAAGGCCGGCCGCCTTCTAAGAAGCAGCCTCCTTCTAGGAAGCCCTCCCCCCTCCTTCCACCCCCTTGTGCGCGCCGCCAATTCATCCTCCTCCTCCTGCTCCTCCTCCTCCTCTCCTCCTCCTCCTCCTCCCCCTCCTCCTCCCCCTCCTCCTCCCCCTCCCTCCTCCTCCCCTCCTCCTCCTCCTCCTCCTCCTCCTCCTCCTCCCCCCTCCTCCTCCCCCCCTCCTCCTCCCCCTCCTCCTCCTCCTGCCGCCGATGCTCGCGGCGCGGCCCGCGCGCGCGCTGCTGCGGGCGCCCTGGCGGCCCGCGCGGCAGCTCTGCGGCCGCCCCGCCCCCTGCGGGGCCGGCGCGGGGGCGGGGCGCGGCGCCGAGAGCGAGGGCGGCGCCCAGCATCTCTGGACGCCCGACGTGGGCACGGAAAGAAAGGGTACAGTGCCCAACAGCCCAGGCCCCCTCGCGTTGTGAAACAATCACGACGGGAGGTTTCTCGCTGTTTTCGGCCTCCGGGGGCCCTTGCCGGGCCTCGGGGACGTCAGAAAAGGAGTCAGAACGAAAACCCGGTCCCGGGGAATGGGTCGGGACCTCTGGGGTCGCGTCATGAAAAAATTATGACGTCGGGGGTCTGGGAACAAGTGGTGTCCCAAAGCAACAGCGGCCGCTGTTGGGCAGGCGGCCTCCTGTCTCGAATGGGCACAGGCCGCGGCGGCGTGGACGGCGAGCCCTGTTCAAAAGGAGCAGGAACTGCTGTTGGGCATTGTACCCATTCTTTCCGTACCCATGTCGGTCGTCCCGAGCATCGGGGGAAGAAACACGCCGACCACGACTCGAGTCGGGCGTGTCCCGCTACAGGGGGGGCTTTTGGGCGAAAGGCGCAAGAGACTCAAAATTTGTACCCCCGAAATGCTCAAGAATAGGCCAAAAACAGTCCCCAGACTATTTGTGGACTGTTTTTGAATATTCCCCCTGTAGAGGGACGGGCCCGACTTAAACCGTGACCGAAGTGTCGCGGGATCTTGTCGACGCCGATCTCGGTCATGATATGGCCCATGCTGGCCGTCGCTGGTTCGCGAGGACGATCCACGAGCTGACGCCGACCAAGATGGGCGGTTGCCGAGATCGTCACGACGTCTGTGGTGCTCGTTTTTGTTCCCTCCGCACCAGCGGGGCTTCAGCACCCGGGCCAGACGAAATCGCGACGAGTCCGGCCTGAGGCCCCCCGACATCAAGAACAACCAGACGATGTCCAAGGCCGGCCCGACCACGCCGCAGGATTCGAGACGCTCGAAAGGGGCACGGAAAGAATGGGTACAAAGACCGACAGCCCTTCTTCTTCTTCTTCTTCATTGTGAGCCGGACTCGCGGTCCGCGCCGCCGCGGACGTCGCTCTCGTTGAAGGCAGAAGGCCGCCTGCCCAACAGCGGCCGCTGTCGCGTTTGGTCACCATCTTTCAGGCCAGGGGTGGACCCAAACGGTGTTTTGACGATTTCGTGGGCCGTTCTCGTTTCGATTTCGTTCTGCGTTAAAGGCGGATTGGAGACAGAGCGAGGGACAACGAAAGCAGAACGAAAACGAAACACACCGTTTAGGTTCAGCCCTGTTTCAGGCATTGTGGCAGTTTTTCCGCGCCCAGCTCGGGCGTCCGAAAGGACTGGGAGCAGGTGCGGCAGAGCAGGCCGGAGAACAGGGACGCCAACTTCAAGATCCGCAGGGCCGCGCTCGCTCGCGACTGGGACGCCGCCTGGGAGCTGTTCTCGGCGCAGGAGACGGAAGAATAGAAACGGCATACACGTAAACTTTCGGAGCTCCGCGCGACGTTCTCGGATCGGCGTTGGGCACCCCAGGCGGCGCCTTTGGCGCCGCTTCCAGCGCGCTCCGGGCGCCGGGGAGCGGGACCCAGCGCCGATCCGAGAAGTCCGCGCGGAGCTTCGAAAGCTCATGTGTCTGTTGTTTCTTGTTCTGTTAGGAGAACCCAGACCCATTGAGCTACAATGCCATATTGCATGCCGCGGCCATGTCGAACAAGTACACCGAGGCCTTCCAGCTCTTCGGCCAGATGCGCGAGGCTGGGATGGCCCTGTCGGCGGTGACCTTTTCGCCCCTCGTCCGGCTGGCGGGGCGCTTCAGGAAGCTGGAGCAGGCGCACGAGCTGGCCGAGGAGATGCGCAGCCACGGCATCGCGCTCAACGGGCACATCTACTCCTCGCTGATCGACGCGCACAAGTTCGCGAGGGACGCCGACGGCGCCCTGAAGGCCTGGGAGGAGATGCGGCAGGCGGGCGTGAAGGTGACGGAGCTGTCGCTGTGCAGCATCATGGCCGCGGTGGCCATCGCCGGCGACATCGCGAGAGCAGAAGCCCTGATGAGGCAGGACTACCCCGACGTGGAGCCCAACATCGCGCACTACAATTGCCTCCTCCTGGCCTGCAGGAGCGCGGGGGACGCGGCGTCGGCCCGCCGCTTCCTGCAGGAGCTGAAGGGGCGAGGCATCCGCCCGGACGTGGTCGCGTACACCTCGCTGCTCGGGAGCATGCGGCCCTCGAGGAAGAAAGATTGCACGAACCTAGACCTTTTCGGAGATCCGCACGGGTTCTCGGATCGGCGCTGGGGCCCCCCCTGGCGGCGCCTCCGCCGCCGCCCCCGGCGCGCTCCGCGCGCCAGTGAGAGGGGGCCTTGCGCCAACCCAAGGAATCCGCGCGGACCTCCCAGAGTGTGTGCTTATGCAGTTGTTGGTTCCTCTACACTCAAGTGTCTTCGGCGTCACCTGTATTAGATTCGGAGGTTGATAAACCTCCTACCCTGACACGTCGATTAGCGAATTGGCCGTTTTCGGTTCGCGAGAGGGCGTTGCGGCAGTCATTTTTGCGGGTCCAGGTCCGTCGGTTTCGGTTCTAGGCCGTTTTCGCTAAAGGGTGGTTTGCTAAAATGAGGTTTGTCCATCGCCGATATATGTGCGTCGCCCCCTCAGGGGCGACGCGCGCACCGAGAAATCTTATAGTCTATGCGTCGTGGCGGGCGCTTTCTGGCCGCACCGCTCGGGAAACGATATACTACAAGATGGGTATACTATATGTTCGGGTCGGACGCGCGCCTCCAAGGAGGACATATAGTATTACTATGTCTCTGTGCGTCCCATGTTTGATTAAGGAACATTTTCCCCCAAAGCTGGGCTGGCGTTTCTTGTCCAACTTGCCGGAAAGCTGGCCCAGTTTCCTGAGCGCGTTCTCCCCTCCAGCGTGAACTCTCGATTTGGCTCAGGATGGTCGTGAGAAGCTTGCCGGGAGCTGGCCCAGGATGCTCAAATGGTGAGTTTATTGTTCATGCGTTCGGCTGCAGGTCCACGGGGCTCTCTCTGGCCGAGCTGGACGCGGCGCTGGCGGAGATGGCCGCGGACGGCGTCCGCCCCGACTCGTTCTTCCTGGAGGATGCCCGGACGGCTCGACGACCTTTCTCCAATCTGGGCCTCCCAGATGGCATCGGCGATGCGGCTCGGAGCCCGACTTTCTCCACGCCGACGTCGCCGATGCATCGCTGGCGTCGCGGGGGCATCGCCAACGCAGCGGCGATGCATCGCCGACGCGGCGCGATCCTCCGACCTCATCCACTCCGACCCCATCTGAGAGGCCTCTATCCCATCGGCTTGTGGGGGCCAAGCGGGGGCCAAGCGGGGTACATCGAGGCAGATCCAGGCAGATCGTCAGAGGAGGAAACGATGCCGATACCGCTACCCTTCCCTCGCTTCCCTCTGCCTGGGCCTCTTGGGAGGCCCTCGTCGCCACCGCTCGATTCGCCTCGAAGTTCTGGTCAGAGCGCACCCCAGGAGAGGCGGTATCGGTAACTTTTGGTTTCCCCACATCGAGGTAGACCCAGACAGATCCAGGCAAGTCCAGAGACCTCGAGGGAGCTTTGGACCAGATCCTGGACGCTCCGGCGCGCGTCGAGGGACAGCAAAAGTCGTCAAGTCAAGCCCCGCAGAAGTACATACCTAGACACCCACCCAGTAGATGGTTCCTGGGCCTCATGGGGAGGGTGGCGGTGCAGAGGTCCCAGCCGAGGGCCAGCGAATGTCATACCACGCCGCCCTCCTTGAGGGCACAAGGAGAAGTCCTCGGCGGGCCTCTGTGTGTCAATTTTTTGCGTGGCGCCCCTGTGATTCCTTCGAATTCGGTGTTCGATGCGGCCCCAGACCCCCGACGTAATGATTTTTTCATTACGTCGACCCCAGAGTTCTCGACCCCTTCCCCAGGACCGGTTTGTCATCCCGAGTCGTTTTTTGACGCTCCCGAGGCCCGGTGAGGGCCCCCAGAGGCCGAAATTGGCGAAAAACCTCCCGTCCTGATTTTTCCATTACTCGAGGGGGTCTGCCCCGACTCCAGATCCGCCCTACTTTGGCTTTTCTTCCAACTTAGAATTGCGTCGGAAATCCATCTATAAGAGGCCGAAAAATCAGGGCGGGAATTTCTGCACCCAACATAAAGTGGGGCGGAAATCCACAGAAGTAGGGCGGAAACAGCAACAGAAAAGTAGGGCGGAAATTAGCATCATCGGGGCTTGAAAAGTAAGGCGGAAATTCAAAGCCCTACTCACGAATTTCCCCAAAGTAGGGCGGATCCGGAGTCAGGGTGGGGCGCAACCGTCCAGCGTTGGAGCCGAAAGCAGCCGAAGACCGCGCGGGCAGCCGACGGCAGCCGCCGGACGCCGCCGGAAGACCGCCCGCGAGGTCGCCGGCGAGGCCGCCGCGACGACCGCCAAGTGCAGACAGGGCGCAGGCCGCCGAGGAGAAGACCGCTCAGGGCCAGTGGGTCTCAATCGATGCCTCCTCCTTCTACTCCTCCTCCTCCTCCTCCTCCTTCTCCTCCTCCTCCTCCTCCTCCTTCTTCTCCTCCTCCTCCTCCTCGTCTCTCTCCTCCTTCCTCCTCCCTCCTCCTCCTCCTCCTCTCGTCTCGCCTCCTCCTCCTCCTCCTCCTCCCTCCTCCTCCTCCTCCTCCTCCTCCTCCTCCTCCTCCTCCTCCTCCTCCTCCTCCTCCTCCTCCTCCTCCTCCTCCTCCTCCTCCTCTCCCTCCTCCTCCTCCTCCTCCTCCTCCTCCTTCCTTCTCCTCCTCCTCCTCCTCCTCCCTCCTCCTCCTCCTCCTCCTCCTCCTCCTCCTCCTCCTCCTCCTCCTCCTCCTCCTCCCCCTCCCCCCTCCTCCTGCTCCTCTCCTCCTCCTCCTCCTCCTCCTCCTCCTCCTCCTCCTCCGCCTCCTCCCCTCCTCCTCCTCCTCCTCCTCCTCCTCCTCCTCCTCCTCCTCCTCCTCCTCCTCCTCCTCCCCCCCCCTCCTCGTCTCGCTCCTCCTACCTCCTCCCTCTCCTCCTCCTCCTCCTCCTCCTCCTCCTCCTCCTCCTCCTCCTCCTCCTCCTCCTCCTCCTCCTCCTCCTCCTCCTCCTCCTCCTCCTCCTCCTCCTCCTCCTCCTCCTCCTCCTTTCCGTAGCCATTTTGGCTCAAGCCTGCCTTGGGCGCCAGGCGGGCGAGGTGCGCGCCTTGTCTCTCTCCGTAGAGTCCCGTCGCCTCGGCGGGCAAAGAGAGCGGCTCTGTCTCAGTCCCCTCGTCCTGCGGCCCTGGCAATGGCTACGGTCCCCTCGCCCCCGAGCGCGGGTCTGGTGGCGGCCCTCGCCCCACTGGCTCGGGCGGCGGCGGCAGGCGCGGCGGAGGGCGGAGGCGGGCGGCAGAGTGTGGCTGCGGCCGTGGCTGCTGCCCTCCGCACTGGCGCCTCCCTGCTGGGCCTGCAGCAGGACGTCCAGCAGACACCGCTCGACGAGGCGGGCGAGCAGGAGGTGGCGACGCGGCTCCTGTCGATCGAGCGGGCGCTCTCGCTCCAGGTCGCGGGACAGCCCGTCCCAGGCGCGGTCCGCCTGGACCGCAACCTCGCCGCCCACGCCGAGATTGGCAAGGGCGCCGGCGTCCTTGGCCTGCCGGTCGCGGAGAAGCGGCGCCGGCAGCGCGGCCGCAGGCGCGGGCGCAAGCAATCTGAGCTGTCCGACACGGCGGGCCCCTCGGATGAGAAAGACGAGCACTGGTCCAACCTTGTCTGCACGGACTCAGACCAGGGCTGCGACAATCCACACTACAAGTACGGGGATGGGGACAAGGAGAAGATCGAGAAGGTGGTGCACGATACCTTCAACCTGATGGACCAGCGGACCTCCACCCTCCTGAGTTTCGAGGGCAAGCAGAAGGAGCTGGAGACCATCGACAACCCCATTCCCAAGAAGGCGCTCGAGACTGACCAGGCGGTGCAGGACACAGACGTTGCGCGAGAGTCGCAGCACAAGGGCGTGCTCAAGGAGTACAACTCGTCGGCTGCTTCCGCTCCCCTCGAGTGCATGAAGAACGAGCCCAGCCTGGGCAAGGGTGGCAAGAGTAAGCCCCGCGGCTCCTACGCCATGGTCAACATTGGCGTGGGTAAGTCGGGCTTCGAGCCGCTTGGGCGCGTCGGCAAGGGCAAGGACAAGGGCATCGGCCTCTGATTCGCCTGCCGTTCGCACACCTGCAGATTTATAGGCTGCAGGGTATCGGCGCTAGCCACATCAGAAGGCTATCGCTTCTGCCCTCGAGCAAAAAAAATCCTCCTCCTCCTCCTCCCCCTCCTCCTCCTCCTCCTCCTCCTCCTCCTCCTCCTCCTCCTCCTCCCGCCTCCTCCTCGTCCTCCTCCTCCTCCTCCTCCTCCACCACCCCCTTCTCGTCGTCAGGCCGAGGCAATTTTCAAATGCCTCGCCACCGCGGATAAGCGGTGCTGCCTGGGCTCCGTGTGGCACCGCCTGAATGCGGTGTGGGTCCGATGATGTCAGATCCTTATCCCGCCCGCGTTCCGGGTGCGATAAGGATAGGGCGGAGGGCGGCACCTCCCGCTGGGAGGTTCGTGGTCGTTCGTTGTCGTCCTTCGTGTCTCGTTTCGTCGTCATGTCCGTCGCCCTTTTCCTTTTTGGGAGTTGCGGCACGGCCCTGGATTAGGTTCCAGGGTGGACGTTGTTTGCGCTCCTGGGCCGGAGAGTGGCCCCCTCCCCCTCCCCCTCCCTGCTGCCGCTGCTGTTGCCGTTGCAGCTGTCAGGCCAGGGCTTTTAGTGCCCTGCCACCTCGGCCAAGAGGTGCGGCCTGGGCGCGGGAAGACCCCAGTGGCACCTCCTGGTCTGAGGTGTACCGCCGTTTGACGACCACGGAGGCGGGGCCCGCGGCTTTCCGCCTGTAACCTCTTGGTTGCAGTGCTCTTTGCCGCGGGCACACTGTTGCCGTGCTTGTGAGGGTGCGGGCGCTGGGCAACGCTCCGTGTATTGTCCCTTGGGCGCCGATCCCGAACCCCCGTGCGCCATTTTGGCGCGGGGTGTAGGGCGGTCCTTGGTTTGCTTTCTTTTCCTTGATTTCCTCCCTAAGGCACAGCGTTTCTGGCGCTATTGGGAGTTAGTCAAGGAAAGGAGGCCGGAGGTCAGGTCCCAGCTTGTGTCCGTGATCCCCTCTTTTTGCGCGTGTGCCCTTGGTGTTGGCCGTTGGCCACTTTGGCCGTTGGCCAGGGCACGTTGGCCCGCGCTTTGCTGAGCGCCACGGTTTTGTTCTGCCTTTTGGGCCTGCAACATATACCCTCCTCCTCCTCCTCCTCCTCCTCCTCCTCCTCCTCCTCCTCCTCCTCCTCCTCCTCCTCCTCCTCCCTCCTCCTCTCCTCCCTCCTCTCCCTCCTCCTTCCTCTTCCTCCTCCCCCCCCTCCTCCTCCTCCTCCTCCTCCCCCCTCTTCCTCCTCTTCCTCCTCCTCCTCCTCCTCCTCCTCCTCCCCCCCCCGCCTCCTCCTCCTCCTCCCGCCTCCTCCGTCTCACCTTCTCGCCTTCTTTTCCGGCATCATGTCAGATAATGCCCCTGAGTTCCTTCCACAGTTTTCACGCCGCTCTTTTGGTGAAGGAGAGCAGCGCATGGTACGATCTAGTTTCCGGCTTGAGCCGGTAGCTTCGATTTGTTTGTTTCTTATTGTGTGAATGGGGTTGAAGGGGCCCCCCCCAAAGCCTGTTTGTCACAGTCAGGGCACTTGGTTTTTTGGCTCGGCTGGTGGCGTAAGTGGCAATCGGGTCACGGCCTCTTCAGAAAAAGGACCCAGCGCCACCCAGTGTGAGCCGACAGTCACAGGAACACCTCATGTAACGCTTGGTCCTCCTCCTCATCCTGCTCCTCCTCCTCCTCCTCCGGCCTCCTCCTCCTCCTCCTCCTCCTCCTCCTCCCGCCTCCTCCTCCTCCTCCCTCCTCCTCTTCCTCGTCCTCCTCCTCCTCCTCCGTAGCCATTTTGGCTCAAGTAGCCATTTTGGCTCAAGGTTTTGTGTTTCCCAGGGAAACAAGTGGATACCGCTAGTCCGCGGCTAGACCCCAGTCTTTCTCATCGCACCGCTGCGTGAGCCGCCCCAGGCGACGCAGCTTCGGATCTGCGTGCACCAGCGTGTGCGCAGACGCTTTCTCCCGCGCACCACAGATTGTCGATGGGCGACGATGGCCGCAGTGGTCGAGGAGCCAGGCGTGGGGGCAGCCGCCCGCGGGCGGAAGGACCAAGCAAGAGGACTGATTACCGCAAGTGTACAGCATGTGGGTACGGCTGGAACTTCGCCTCGCGCGAGGAGTGCTACAAGTGCAGCCATGCGCATGGGCCGAAGGTCTGGGGACCGTGGCGCGACGACGGCGGCCAGGCGGGGGCCACGTGGCGCGCCCAGACGTCGGACGTCCGCAAGCCCCCTGGGGCGCGCGACCGCAGCGTCAGCCTGGCCCTCTCAGATGGCTCGGTGGCGAAGCCGGGGAAGCCAAACGTCCAGGAGCTGCTGGCGCAGCTCGCGGACTCGGTGGACCCAGAGCAGCGGGCGTCCGTCGAGCAGCTCGAGACCTCGCTCGTCCCTGCCGCGCCTCCCCAGACTCCGCGAGCCAAGCTCCTCGAGGAGGAAGCCTCCAGCGCCAGTATTCGACTGCGCAGGGCGGAGGCGGCCTTCAACGAGGCAGTGCAGCGCGTGGTCGAGGCCGAGGAGTGGCTGCAGCAGTCCCGGGCCGAGTGCGACGACGCTGCCCTCGAGGTCCAGGAGGCCAAGCGGGGCCTCGACGCCGCGCTGGAGGCCACGCGCGCCAAGGCTGGCCTGCCCGCGGCCACAGCGCCTGCCCCCGCCGCCGCCCCCCCTCGGGCGGGCCTCGACCTCTCCGCGCTGTGCAGGGGCGAGGTGCCAGAGCTGTGCGACGGCGACGCGTTCGACATGGGCGACCTTGACATCGAGCCCGGCGAGTGCGAGGCCTACCAGCAGCTCGAGGCCCAGCTCCAGGAGCAGCTCCCCACGGCGGTCCAGTCCCTCATTGGTCCAGGGGCTCAGGAGCTCGAGCGGGAGCGCCAGGAGGTCAAGGTCATGCAGGAACGGCTCGCGACTAAGCGGCGGCGGCGCTCTCCTGCCGCAGGGGAGGGTACCGCGGGCGCGGCCGCAGCGGGCGGCCAGTCCAGCGCTGCAGGCGCCCCTGTTCCACCGGATGCGCCTGGCGAGGGGATGCCCTCGACGCGGGGTGGGCAGCCTCCTGCGGCGGCTGATGTGGCTGCTCCTGCTGCTGGTGCGCCTCCAGGCCGTGGTCGCAGCCCAGGCGGCCCCGCTGAACGGAGCTCCCCCTCCATTGGGCGGCGGCGAGGACGGCGGCGCCGACGACGCATCCCCCGCAGCTGCGGCCGAGCGGATTCGCCAGGAGGCAATCGCAAAGGCACTGGCGGCCATCGCCGTCAGGGCAGGCGCGGGGACAGCGGCCCCGGCCGATGGGCAGCCGGCGGCTTGAAGGTCCCGCGGCGGCCGCGGCGGCCGCCGACGTCGTCGACCCCGCCGGCGGTGGCAGGAGGGCCGGCAAGGCCACGCGCAGGGGGTGGCGCAAGCCCAAGGCCGCTCTGCACGCCTCCGCCGGGGGCGCCGCCGACGCTGCTGGAACCGCGCACAGGGCCGCCGCCATTGCCTCCGGGGCCGCTGCTGGAGCTTCCGGGGCCGCTTCTGCGGCCGCGTGACCGCCGCCGCCGACGCTGGGGGGGTCGCCGAGGAACTACAGAACCCATTTCCTATCGAGACGCGGTTTCGACATCTTCGACAGCTCGAAAACCCAGTTCCTATCGAGACGCGGTTTCGACCGGGGGAGACGCGGTTTCGGCATCGCCATCTCCCACGCCACTGTCGGCGATAGCCTCGACACCTTCGACGGGGCCAACGGCGTCGCCAGGCTGGTGCAGCGCGACCGGGATGAGCCACCTGCGCGTAGCCCCAGTGGGCCGCAGCTGCAGCTCCCCGCGCTGGCGGCGTGCGCGGCCGATCCAGGCCAAAATCTCCCGAGGCCTCTGGGCGTTGCGGGGTGCCCCGCGCCTCCGACGGCACACGCCGATCCAGGCCAAAATCTCCAGGGGCAGCTCCCCGCCAGCGGTGCCGCGGCCGCCCCGCTGGCTTGGGGCGCCGCTGGGGGCGCTGCCAGGGCCCCCGCCGGCGCTTCCGCCGGGGCCGCTGGGGCTGGCGCCAGCGCCGCCAGAACGGCGCCCCGGCTCGGTCGGAGGCCGCCGAAGCTTCACAGCCCACGCTGCCACGTCCTGACGGTCAATGTCACGAGCTGGTCCAGCATGCTGACGCAGCTCGAGGAGCGCCGGATCCCTGCGGACGTGGCGGCGGCGGTCATTCAGGAGCACCACCTCGACGACACGAAGGTGGAGGGCGCGATGCAGGCCGCCCACAGCTGGGGATGGAAGTGCGACCTGCACCCCGCTCGCCGCACCGATCGCGGCGGGACCACGGGAGGCGTCGGACTCCTGACGCGGCCGTGGGTTGCATTTCGGCGCCTCGAGTTCCAGCAGCATGACTGGATCCGCCAGGCAGGGCTTCTGGCTCACGGACCTCGGGCCGAAGGAGGGGCTGCTGCTGGCGTCGGTGCACCTCCACGCGAGCCGCGAAGTCGACGACGTCAACCTGGACATTCTTTTCGGGATAGGCGCCGTGCTGCGGGCCGCGGACAGGCCCTTCAATGTCGGCGGAGACTGGCAGATGCTCCCGTCCACGTTGGGCCAGTCCTACTGACCGCAGGCTGTTCGGGGAGTGGTCCAGGCGGCGTCGGAGCTCGATGCCACTTGCATCACCAGCAAGAGCGCGAGGGTCATCGATTTTTTCGCGACGAGTCGGTACCTCGCAAGCGGGAAGGTGCGGGTGATAGACGACCTGTCGGTGGCCACGCACAAGGGGGTGGTGTACGAGCTGGACGCGCCCCCCCTGCCCCTCACCGTGCAGACGGTGCACATGGCCAAGCCCTTCCCCGCCAACGCGGTGATCGGCCCCCATCGGCCCCGTCGATTACGGGGCCCTGGTGGAGAGAGGCCGGGGCGAGCGGGTGGCGGCCCAGCGGCGTCGCAGCACGGCCGACGATCGGTGTTTGCTGGACGGTAAGTTCCAGGCATGGCTCCGCTTGTATGAGGACGAGCTCGTGGAGTATTACGGCCTTCAGGATGAGGGCGATAAGTGCCGTGGGCGCGTGCATGGAGTGAAGTACGTGACGACGACGCCGGACATGCACAAGCGGCAGCAGGCGAGGTACAGTGGTGCGCCCAGCCCCGCGGACAGCCATTGGCAATGGCTCGCGGACCGTGCGCGCGAGTGGCGGCGCCGCCGGGCAGCGCGAGGCGGAGCGCATGGACTGCGACGGCTTCGCGCGCTGCATGTTAGGCTGCTGCGTTTCAGGCCCGCGTCCAACGCCACCTCGAGGCCCGAGATGTGGGCGGCCTGGCGCGAGCTGGTCCGCAAGCTGGATTCCGCTAGCGAGCAGGGCCTGGACCACCTCGAGGCCGACCTCCGAACCTGCGCCCGCTGGGCTGCAGACAAGGCCGCGTACCGACGGTATCGAAATTGGATCGAGTGGTCGAGGGGTGCGACCAGGCAGGACGGCATGAGACAGGCGTTCAAGTGGTTGAAGCAGGAGGCGCCGTGGTCGCTGGCATCGCCTGCTGCGGCGCCAGGGGCAGCGCTGTCCATCCGGGGCGAGGCGCGGGCCGCCATCGAGCCCTGGCACCGCCTGTGGGCGACAGGGCCAGGCCTGGAGGCCATCGAGTGGCAGGAGTCGGACTTCGACGGCGTGACGGTGGCGCTCCCGTCCGTGGACGAGGTGCGGCGCGTGTCACACACTTTCTCGGGCCTCACGGGCCTTGGCGGCGACGTGGTGCACCCGAGGCATTTCGCGCTGCTGAGCGACCAGGCCATCCTCGCCCTCATCTGCTTCTGGGGGCACATGATCGGGATGGGCCACGTCCCTCAGGCGATCGCCCTGATGCGCGAGGCCCTCCTGCCCAAGCCCGAGGGTGGTCGGCGCGCGATCGGCATCTTCCTTGGCACGGTGCGGCCGCTGACCCGGTGGCTGCGGCACGCGGAGGGCGGCAAGTGGGCTGACGGCCACCGCCGCGACTACGTGCATGGAGTGGGCGGCCAGGGCAAGAGCTGCGAGGCCTGTGTGTGGCGGCAGTCGGCACAGGCCGAGTGCGCCACAGCCCGCGCCTGGACGGCCGTCTCCATCCTGCTGGACCTGTCCAAGGCCTACGAGTTCATCCGCTGGCACCTCCTCATGGCCAAGGCCCGCCTGCTGGAGTTCAACATGCTGCTGCTGCGCCTCATGATCGGCTTCTACAGCATGCCGCGCGCCCTGGCCTTCGAGGGCATGGTCTTGGGCGAGTTCGCCCCGTGGAATGGGGTGGTGGCCGGCTGCTCTTTTGCCGACCTGATGATGCGGATCTTCGTGGTCCCGATTCTGGATCGACTGGCTGGCACGCCGCACCTCGCCCTGGGCAGCGTGGTGGACGATGTCCACCTCCAGTCGTCTGGCCGCGAGGCGATGGTGGTCGGCACGCTGGCCAAATCCTACGCGCCGTTCTAGATGCGATGCTGGCAAACCACCTGGTGCCCAACGAGTCGAAGGGCCAGGTGGTCTCGAACAGCCGCGCCGCCGCGGTCGCGCTGGGCCGCCGCTGCCCGACGCTGCGTGGGCGTGAGGCCCGCTCGACCCGCAACTTAGCTTGCGATTTTTCGTGCGGTGAGCGGATCGGCGCGACCACCCGCCGCAAGCGGCTCGAGCGAGTCCAGCGGCGCTGCACGAAGGTGCGGGCAATCCGCCGAGCGCGCGGAACATGCAGGCAACCAGTTCGCATGGGAATGGTGCCTGTGGGGACTTGGGGCGACTCGGTGACGGGGCGGGCGTGGGGCAACGTCATGCGCTTGCGTCGAGCGGCACGAGCAGCCCTTTTTGTGCACACGTCTCGTCGGTCGCTCACGCTTGACCTCGCGCTCGTCGAGGGCGACCCTACCACAATTGTTCCAGCGTATAATTGCACCGTCGGGCCCATCTCCATGCTGGCCCAGGCTGTCTGGTCCAGCTGGTTCCCACTCGATTGGCTCGGCTTTCTCCTCAATGCTGCTGACAAACGCCTCGCCCGAGCCAGGGGCCCTGTTGTGGACAAGACTTGGTCGTTGGTCCAAGGCCCGATCTCGGCGGCCCTTGCCTCCTGCCTGCGAATCGGGTGGTCCCTGGGGCCAGGCATCTGCATTTTGAAGACTGCTCGCGGCGAGGTCTTGGAATTAAGTGAAGTGTGCCCTCGGACAATTCAGAAAATCGCCAAGCAGGGTGTCGAGGATTGGCTCCTCCGCACTGCGCACGTAGAGTGTCCCCACCTCGCCTCGCTCTCTCATCCCCCCTTCCTCGCCCCCATTCGCCTCCTCTGCTCAACCCAGCCGTCGGCCGCTAAGGATTGGACGGCCTTGCACCAGGCGACGGCAAGATGCCTCGCAGCGAATGGATATTGGGATCGCGCTCGCAAATTCAAGGCGGGACTCGTCGATAGCCCTTGGTGCGAACTGTGTGGCCTCGAGCGGGGGACGGTGGGGCACTTGTGTTGGGGGTCGTGTCCGGGCGCGTGGGGCTATCGGCGAGATTACATGCTGCCGCAATCGCTTCGCTCTGGTGCGCGCGACCGCGAGGAATTGGCATTGTGGTGCCACGGTCTCCTGCCCGACCCCGTCGCGTGGTGTCTGCCTCCCACCCTGGAGTTTCAGGTGCCCGGGAGGCCGCCTGGAGGGCGAGGCTTTCGGCGACGGGTCCTGCGGGTCCACTCTTGCGTGCGAGCCCCGTCTGAAGAGAGCGGGGTGGTCCGTGGTCCAAACTTCGGGGAGCGGCTTAGATGTCACGCCCGCGCTGTGTGGGCCCCTCCCGGGACTCCTTCAGGGTTCTGAAGTGGCCGAGCTGTTCGGGCTCCTAATGTACCTCCTCCACGTCTCGCTCGGGCCCTTTCTGTTGACTGTACATGCTAATCTGTAGCCCCTTGGTCCAAGTAAAAACCATCAACATGGTAGCGGAGCGTGCGTGAGCACGTTCCTGCCGCCGCTTCCCTTCCAGCCACCCGCGGCGCGCGCGCGCGCCAGCGATAGGGCAGCGGCGAGGGCTGCGCCCTCCTGGCGGCTGGCAGCGGCGTGAGCTGCGCCGGCCGGCCCTTCCTAGCCCAGCACGCCGCCGAAGAAGAAGAGGAAGCGTGGCTCAAGGTCGAACAAGGCGGACATCCTGAGGAGCCGGAAGTTCGACGAGAAGCTCGACAGGAAGTATGGAAGAGATCGAGCGACGCTTCCAGGCGCTAGAGGGAGCGTTGCAGGCTGCCGAACAACGGGTGCAGGCTGCAGAGGAGCGCGCCCTGGCGGCGGAGTCAGCAGCAGCGAGCGCAGGCGCCGCGGCGAGCAGGCCCGTGGCAGCGGCGAGGGCTGCGCCACAGGATCTAGTGGACACTCGGCTTCTGGCGAAGCCGAAGGCGTTCGGAGGCAGCGAGGACGAGTGGCCGGGATGGAGCTTCAAGATGCTCGCGTACCTCGGGGCCCTCGACGAGATGATGGCCAACGAGCTGACGGCGGCTATGACGTTCCCGCTGGAGGAGATGAGGAACGCGAGGCTCCTGGAGGAAGGAGCGAGCCAGCGCAGTCGTCAGTTGTACTTCATCCTCGTCCTGCTGCTGGAAGGAGCTGCACTCCAGCTGATCAAGCCGGTCGGCGTCGGAGAAGGGTATCGGGCGTGGAGGACACTACAAGACATGTACGAGCCCGACAGACCCGGTCGCCACGCAGGACTGCTGCAGGAGCTGATTGCGTTCCAGTTCCCGGAGGACAACATCGTGGGGACGCTGGCGGACTTCGACTTCAAGGTCACGAAGTACGAGAGTCAGAGCCACGAGAGGATCGGGGACAGGATCAAGATGGCGATCCTTCAACGGGGGATTCAGGACGAAGCTCTTCGAGCGCACCTGGTCCACAACGCGTCGAGGCTGGTCACGTGGGAGCTCATGCGCAACGAGGTGCACATGGTGATCTCGACGAGGAGCGCCATCTCATCAGTGCCGCCGCCGGTCCCGATGGACACGAGCGCCGTGGAGAAGGCGAGGCGCGAGCGCGACAAGGGCAAAGGAAAGAAGGGCAAGGAAGGCAAAGGCAAGAAGGGCAAGGGCGGCGACAACTCCACGGACCAGAGGAGCCAGGCGGCCAAGGACAGGGCCGAGAAACGGTGCTTCCACTGCCACAAGACCGGTCACATCAAGAGCGAGTGCAGGAAGTTCCTCGCAGAGCAGAAGAAGAAGAAGGGCACCAACGCGGTCGAGCAGGAGTCGAAGCCGACGGGAGCTCCGCCAGCGGCGAGCGCCGCGGGGAGCGCGGCGCCGGTGATGGCGATCGCGACCGAGGGCGGGGCAGAGCCACTTTGGTGCCTCGCGATCGAGCTGGAGGAAGGGCAGGAGTCGTCGTCGACTGGAGCAGCAGCGACGCCCTTAGCACCAGCGACGACAGCGATCCACCTTCGTTCGAGCGAGCCGTCATCAGGCACAGCGCAGCCGAGGCAGCCATTCTTGGTCGGTGCCAGCCCGATCGAGCAGCTGAGCCAGCCAGGGGCAGCAAACGAGCACGAAACGTTCGAGAGCAAGGAGATCATCGGTATCAATGAGCACTGGGTCATGGTGGATTCGGGTGCTGCGCGATCGGTGTGTCCGCCGAGTCACGGGGCCCACGAGGCACTCAGAGGCCTGAGCGAGCGCATCCGGCTGGTCGGAGCGAGCGGCGACGACATCCCGTGCCACGGCGAGCGCTTCGTCACGTACACGAAGGACGGGCACAAGATCGGGGTGGACTACAAGGTCGCCGACGTCAAGAGGCCGGTGCTGGGCGTGTCGCAGGCGGTCGACAAGGGCACGTCGTGGGTATTCACGCCGAGCGGGAGCTACATGATCCCGAAGCCGATCGAGTTCTCGGACCCGGACGCCGTGCCGCTGGTCAGGCGCAACGACTTGTTCTACCTCAAGATGGACAAGTACGGTGAAGGCGTCAAGAACTCGCTCGTCATGCCGGTGCGGGGCGAGGAGCCGGGAGGCGAGGCCGGCGGCGCATCAGCTGCGTCTAGGGCAGCGGCGAGAGCCGCGCTCCAGGGCGGCGGCGGAGGAGCTGCCGCGACTCACGCTCAGGCCGAGGCGAGCGAGCCGGCAGCGCAGGCAGTGCTCGAGGAGTCCGTGCCGGTTCGAGTCAAGAAGGATCCGGTGAAGCCAAGCCTGGCCGAGCAGAGGACGCACGAGCTGGTGCACATTCCGGCGAGGTCCTGGTGCTGGGTGTGCGTCAGATCCAAGTTCACGGACGACCCGCACTACAAGGCCGGGCACGAGCGCACGGGCGACGAGGTCCAGATCGACTATTACTTCCTGGGCCAGCTGAGCATCCTCAACATGGTGCACATGAACTCCCAAGCTATTCATGGCATCATGGGGCCGAAGGGTACCGACGCCTACATGGTCAAGACAGCGGTCGCCACCATCGAGAACTGGGGGCTGGATCGCATCGTGCTGAAGCACGACCAGGAGGCGTCGATCACGGCCCTGGCGAGGGAGATCAAGGCTCAGCGGAAGGCGCCCACGATGGTCGAGTCAGCTCAGCGGGCTAACCATCAGGGAGTCGGTGGAGTGGAGCGCGCCAACGAGGAGCTCGGCAAGCAGATCAGGGCGCTGCTGTTCTCGGTGGGCGACAACTACAAGCGGGAGCTCCCAGCCGATCATGGGCTTCTACCTTGGCTCATTCGGCACGCTGGCTGGCAGCTCAACCGCTTCACGGTGCACGGCAACGGCAAGACGACCTACGAGGTGCTCAAGGGGAGGCCATATCGGGGCGAGCTCGTCAACTTCGCGGAGTGCGTCTGGGCGAGGGACCCCACGCCGACCTCCAAGCTGCAGCCTCGGTGGCACGCGGCGGTGTGGCTGGGCAAGACAGAGGTTTCGGACGAGCACCTGGTGGCGGGTCCAACGCGCACGACGAGGGTGCGCACGGTGAGACGGCGGCCGGAGGGCGAGCGGTTCGTGCTGGAGGAGCTGGACAAGTTCGCTGGGGTGCCGTGGGACATGCGCCGGGCTCCACAGATCGGCATCGTGCCGGCGGGAGCGCCCCAGGTGGAGCCGAATCAGCAGCGGCTGATGCCGCCACCTCCGCCACCGCCAGTGGTCTTACCGGCTGCGGGCCCGGAGGCGCTGGTGCCACCAGCGATGGTCGGGCCGGCGCCGCCCGCGGGGCCAGGAGGCGCAGGGCTGAGGTCGACGTACATCACGAGGGCGTTGATCGACAAGTACGGCTGGACCCCCATGTGCCCGAGGTGCGTCACAGGCATGGGATCGCACAGTGAGGAGTGCCGGAGGAGGATCGAGAACGAGCTGCGCAAGGAGGAGATGGCCAGGGCAGCGGCGGGGGCCGCGCCCTCGTCGGCAGCGGCGGGAGCTGCGCCGACGCCGGCGGCGGCTGGGGCCGCGCCGGAGCCAGCGGCTGGAGCTGGAGACGGCAGGCCAGGATCGTCCGGGGACGCCAGCATGGCACCTCGCGATGACCAGGGCGAGGCGGCGGCGAAGAGGCCGCGCCAGACAGCGGCGATCACAGTCGGGTCGCTCGCGGTCGGGGCCTTCGTGGAGATCAATCCCTACACGTACGAGGGCCTGGACCAGCAGTCCCACGAGGAGCTCGAGACGGTCACGGAAATCGAGGGCTGCGAGCCGCTGGAGATCGGGATGTTCGAGGTCAGCCCCGTCGAGCCGGCGGCGATCACGGTCCTGCCAGACACGGAGAAGCACGTGTACGACGCGAGGAGCGGGAAGGAGCTCCCCAGGGACCTGGTCAGGCGCGGGCACGAGGCCGAGATCGAGGAGATGCGGCGACACGGCGTCTTCGAGGAGGTCCGCGTGGCTGAGAGCCGGGGCAAGGTGGTGCGTTTCAAGTGGGTCGAGGACCTGCGCACCAAGGACGGCGCCTCCTTCGTCCGGTCCCGAGGCGTCGCCATGGAGATCAACACGTACGGCCGAGAGGACTGCAACGCGGGCACGCCGCCGATCGCCATCGTCAGGGCGATCGTCTCCTTGGCGGCGACGAAGAAGGGTCGGAGGCATCTCTCGGTGCATGACGTGCACGTGGCGTTCTTCCACGCCGACCTCGACGAGTGGATCGTCGTCATCCCGCCTCCAGGACTTAGGAGAGACGGGTACGTGTGGCAGCTCCGGAAGGCCATGTACGGCACGCGCAAGGCGGCACAGGCTTGGCAGGAGTACGTGGCCGGGGTGTTCAAGAAGAACAACTGGACGCGCATCGCGGTGGCGGTGGGCGTGTACCACGAGTCTCTCTTGGACATGACCTCGGCGATCCACGGTGACGACATCCTGACCGAGGGCGAGGGGGAGTCCCTGGATGTCCTGGACCAGCAGCTGATGGCGAGCATGGACGTCAAGTGCATCGGTCGTGTCGGGCCGGATGGCGTTCGCGAGCTCCCATACCTCAAGCGCAAGATCAGGTGGACGGGCAAGGGGTTCGTCTGGATCGGCGACACGAAGCACGTGACGAGGTGCGTGGAGCTGCTGGGCCTTACGGAGTGCAAGCCGGCGGACACGCCTGGGAGCAAGGCCACGGGCAAGAGCGTCCGGGAGGCGCTGGATCCACTTCCACACGACGAGGCGAAGCTCTACCAGCAGGTCGCGGGGCTCGTCAACTACGTGGCGGTAGACAGGCCGGACATCCAGTTCGCGGTGAAGGTGATCCTCACGGACATGGGGAAGCCCACAGTCATCAGCATGCTCCGGCTGAGGCGGTGCGTGCGGTATCTCCACGGTCGGCGCGAGCTCGGGTGGTTCTACGAGGAGCAGGAGATGCCCAAGGCGGTTCTCTACGAGACGGACTCGGACTGGGCAGAGGATGAGATCACGAGGAAATCGACCAGCTCCGTGTACGGCTTCTTCGGCAGCCACCTTCTGGAGACCCAGGTGGCATCGCAGCCCGTCGTCGCGCTCAGCAGCGGGAGGCCGAGTTCTACGCCATCGGCCGAGGCGCGGCGAGTGCGATCATGATGCGGCAGTTCTACCAGCAGTGTGGCATCGAGGTCGCGTCGAAGGTTCACAGCGACTCGAATGCAGGCAGGGCGATCGCGACGCGGATCGGCAGTGGCAAGGTACGGCATCTACAGATACGAGATCTGTGGGTGCAGGAACGAGTCAGGCTCGGCGAGTTGCAGCTCGGGCGAGTCGACACGGAGAGCAACAGGAGCGACTTGGGGACCAAGCATCTGGACGGCAAGCGGGTGCTCAAGTTGCTGGAGATGTCCAACCTGCGGCTTCTGACCAAGGGGCTCGCCGCAGGCGTGGGCGTCACTTTCACGGAGGCGGCCGAGCACGGGGACAAGCAGTGCTCCGCGGCCGCTGACGAGGAGGTCGAGTCGAACATCGGCTCGATCGGTCCCGCCATGATCGTGTTCATCATCGTGCTGGTGCTCGCGGTCAAGGGCGCAGTTGAGTGCACGAGAGGGGCGGTGCAGCTCTTCTCATCTAGGGCGGCGGGTGCTGCCCCACCAGCGGGAGCGGCGAGGGCTGCCCCGCAGGCCGACGGCACGGCGAGGCCCGAGGCGGCGTCGAAGGACGCGCCTGAGGGGCATGTCGTTTCTCGGGCAGCGGCGATAGCTGCGCCTGAGCGGGTCGCCGAAGGGCGAAACCTCGGTTCGGAGTACTTCGGGAAGATGCTGGCTGAGGCCACCGTGGCAGAGCTCAAGGAGGAGCTCAGGTGGCGGAAGCTGCCGGTGAGCGGCTTGAAGGCGGACCTCATCGTTCGTCTGACGAGGGACGGCGGCCAGCACATGGCCAGCAGTGAGGGGCTGGCTGCAGCGGCGTGGGCCGCGCGGCTGGTTCCAGGCAGGGTGCCTATCCGGGCGTTTCGCTCGGATGCGAGCTTGAGCTCGCACCTAGGCGCGCTTCTCAGCAGCACGAGGTAGGTTCGGGCCGGGATGGAAGACCCTCTGAGGGCCACCCAAGACGGGTGAGGACGCGGCACGCTGGCCGCTCCTTTTGAGCCAAGGGCGCGCGTCGGGCGCGGGCGCGCGGGAGCCTCGGCGGGGACGCCCGCTTCGGCTTGAGCTTGAGCCTTCAGAGGGAGGTTCGAGCCGCAGTACAGATGAGAAGATGCGAGGCGATGCGCTCGCCTGCATCTTGGAGGCGTGTTGACTGTACATGCTAATCTGTAGCCCCTTGGTCCAAGTAAAAACCATCAACACTTTCGCTACCTATCCGACTGTGAATGGGTGGTCTCGAGCTTTAAGAAGAAGGGCCGCGAGGCCACGACGGGCAGCATGTGCATGTGCGCCGACCTGTGGGGACGGGTGTGGGGGCGTGTGGACGACCTTGGGGGGGAGGTGGAAGTGATCAAATTCAAGGGTCACGCGCTTGTGCGCGACGACCACCTGTCAGCAGACGCCAGGTACTGGCGACTCGGTAACAAGTTTGCTGATCAGTTCGCTAGGCTCGGAGCGTCCAGGCATCCCCAGGGCATGCAGGCGAACGATCGCGTGTTGAAGTCGGCCAGCCTGTCCACGTATGTGTGCAAGTACATATGTAGAACCCTGCGAGCTGTCGGCCCTCCTGCCAGTACAGTGTCGGTTCGGGATGTCGAGACCCGTGGACGACGTCGGCCGCCCCCGAGGCTCACGGCTGATGAGGAGGCCCCCGCGGGAGAGCACGACATAGTCCAGTTTGCGGGTAAGCTGCGATGCGTAAGGTGCCTGCGCGTGGCCAAGGTGGCCAAGTCGCTCAGGCAGGCCCCGTGCCGGCCTGCCGTAGGCCACTGGCTTTGGTGCGTCGGCCCGTTCACCTTCTGCAGCTCGTGTGGAGCACACTCGTGCGATAATACCCAGCTCCTGGCGGTGGATTGCAGGGGGCACTGCGAGCGCGGCTCGTCGACGCGTGCCCGCTTGGACCACCTCTGGAGCGGAAACCACCCACGAATTGGGGCGAAGTTGCCTCTCGGTTCGGGGCCGAAGGCCCCGACTCCGTTTGTAAGCTTCGCCCTGGACGTGAAATTCGGGGGGCTGGAGGTCCTCCCCGAGTGGTGAGGTGGTCGTCCTGCATGCCGAGTGGCCATTTTGACCGAGAGGCACCGTCTGCTTGGCACACGCTGCGTCGCGGCGGTGCCCGCGGGTATTGTTTTCGCTCCGCGAAGCCCCCAGCTGCGGCACTGCACCTGTGGGCTACACCCCAGTATAAAAAACTCCTCCTCCTCCTCCTCCTCCTCCTCATCCTCCTCCTCCTCCTCCTCCTCCTCCTCCTCC
>CAUYUJ010005132.1:10000-64028 GCA_963575745.1 Prorocentrum cordatum | reverse complement strand
CTCCCCTCCTCCTCCTCCTCCTCCTCCTCCTCCTCCTCCTCCTCCTCCTCCTCCTCCTCCTCCTCCCCCTCCTCCCAAACGCCCGCCTGGGCGGGCGCGTGGCCGGGCGGGCGGGCGGGCGGGTGGGGGTTCTCGCGGGCGGGTGGGCGGGCGGAGGGCGCGCGCTCGCGCGCGCGCGCGCCGACGGGCGGGGCAGGCGCGCGGGCGTTGGCCACGTGGCGAGTACAGTGAAGTAGTAGCTCTGTTCCCCCCCTTCGATTGCTCTCACGTCGCGAGGAGATTGGAGCTTCATTTGTTTCGCCCCCCCCCACCCCCCCAGCGTCGTCACGTGGTGAGCAGGGCGGAAGAGTGTGTGCTCCGCCCCGCAGTTGATGCCACGTGGCGAGTCGTGGCGTTGAGTAGTTTGTGATTAGCTTGCCACGCGCTGCCACCTGGCAATTCAAATTGAACGGGACGTCATTGCTTTCCGTCCCGCGGGTGTTTGCCACTTCGTGAGGCGGTTGGAGTAGCATACAGTCCGCCCCCCAGGCGTTTGCCACGCGGCGGGTATAAGGTGGACTAGTTTCAGTTTCCGCTCTGCTGCGTGACGAGTAGGAGGGGCGAGGGAGGACGAGGGATGAGCGAGGAGGGATGGGGGGGCAGGAGGGAGGAGGCAGAAGGCAGGAGGGAGCAGGGAGAAGGAGGAGGGAGGGAGGGAGGAGGCAGGAGGCATGGGGTAGGACTAGCGAGACGAGGCAGGAGGAGCAGGATGAGCAGGGAGGAGGGAGAAGGGAGGAGGCATGAGAGGAGGGTAGGAGGCGTGGGAGGACAAGCGAGGATGATGACGAGGAGGAGGAGGAGGAGGAGGAGGAGGAGGAGGAGGAGGAGGAGGAGAGGAGGAGGGAGGATGGGGGAGGTGGGAGGATCGGAAGAAGGACGAGGAGGACGTAAACGAGCGAGGAGGAGAGGTGGAGGGCCAACGAGTAGGGGGAGGAGGGGTGCGGAAGAAGGAAAAGGAACGCAGTGCAATGCAATGCTACGCATTGTGCGATTGCGCCAAAGGCAAAGAATTGATGCCATGCTTAAGGGTGTACAGCCTAAAGGGGGAGGGGGGAGGATGACGGGGAGAAGGAGAAGGAGGAGGAGCAAGAGGAGGAGGAGGAGGAGGAGGAGGAGGAGGAGGAGGAGGAGGAAGAAGGGGAGGAAGTCGCCGGCACAGCGATGGAAGGGGGGGATGCGGAAGGGGAGGAGGAAGGAAAATTTCACGGCTCAGTGGAGGAGGGGGGGGGGTGATAGGGAATGGAGTCTCCCTGCCGCGCGCCTGATCGCGCGGGCTCGGTTTCGTGGCCGCCTCGGGCAAGCGGGTGAGAAAGGCGGGTGGCGGAGGGGGAGCGGGCGCGCGAGCGGGGCGCGGAACGGCGGGCACGCGAGCGGGCACCCGCGTTGGCGGGCGGGCGGGCGTGCGGGAGGGGGGGCAAGAAAGCGGGCGGGTGCGCGCAGGCGGGCGCACGGGCGGACGCGCGCTTCGGCGGGCGGGCGGGCGGGCGCGCAGGCGGGCGCTCGTGGACCCGCGGGCGGGCGGTTGGGCGGGCGGGCTGGCGGGCGGGCGGGCTGGTGAGCGGGCGAGCGGCCGTCGTCGTCGTCGTCGTTGTCGTCATTGTCGTCGTCATTATCGTCGTTTTCCTCGGTGTCGACGTCGTCGTCGTCGTCATCATTGCCCTCGTCGGCGTCGTCGTCGTCTTCTTCTTCATTATCGTCGTCGTCGTCGTCGTCGGCGGCGTCGTTGTCACCGTCGCCCGTCGTCGTCCGTCGTCCGCCGTAGTTGTCGTCGTTGTTGTCGTCGCCGCCGCCGTCGTCGTCGTCGTCGCCGTCGTCGCCGTCGTCGCCGTCGTCGTCGTCGTCGTCCGCGTTGCTGTCTCGTGCCGATTAGAAGTTCGTGTTCGCCTCCGCGGCGTTGCCATTTCGAATGGAATAGGGTAGTTATTTCTCGTTGTGTGGCTTTGCCACGGGTGCGCAGAGTTGTATTGTATGTTGTTCGCTTGCCTGTGTTTGCCTCATTGCGAATGGTGTGGCGGTGTATCTGCTCCCGCCACGTGGCGAATGCAATGGAATATTTGTTTTCGCCTCCCAGGCGTTGCCACGTGGCGATTCGAGTGGGATTGTATATGTTCGGCCCGCGCGGCATGGCCACGTGATGAGTTGAGTGTCGCTATAAGTATTGTTCATTTCCCATGTCATTGCCACGTGGCAACTGGAGTGGGACGTTATGTTTGTTCGCCTATTCGGCCTTGCCGCGTGGCGTTGACATGCGGCGAGTCTTGTGGAGTAGCATGTGTTCGGGGCCCGCTTCGTTGCCACGTGCTCAGGCGCTGACACGTGGGGACAACAGTGAAGTGGTACTTGTTCTCCCCTCCGATCACTGCCACGTGGCAAGGAGAGTTGACCAGTATATGTTTCTCCCCTCCCGGCGTTGCCACGTGGCGCTTGCGAGCGAGGAGGAGGAGGAGGAGGAGGAAGAGGAGGAGGAGGAGGAGGAGAAGGAGGAGAGAGGAGGGAGAGAGGAGGGAGGGAGGAGGGCGGTGGCGGGAGGGAGGAGGGAGAAGAAGGGAGAGGAGGCAAGAGGCAGGAGGAGGAGGGAGGGAGGGAAGAGAGGAGGGCAGGGAGCGTGGGAGGGGGTGGAGGACGAGGAGGAGGAGCAGGTGGAGGAGGGAGGAGAGGTGAGAGGATCGGAAGGAGGACGAGGAGGACGGAGAGGAGCGAGGAGGAGAAATGGAGGACGAACGAGGAGGGCGCAGGACGGACAAATGGGGGCGGGAGGACGAACAAAAAGGGGCGAGGCGGGGCTGGTCTGACTTGGAGCGTTGGACTTTGCCCCTCTCGGTGTTTCGGGCACGCAGGGGTTTCGTCGGATTCTCGGTCTTTGCCTCTGGGGGGACTTTCGGGCTTCGCCTCTTGTCGATTTTCGGGTTTCGTGGTTGGCTCTCGGGCTTCGCCTCGGCGACTTTCCCGGAGATCCGACGTCGTGTTTTTTTCGTTGCGGCGCCCCGGGAAGTCTCGACCCATTCCCCAGGACCGGCTTTTCGTCCTGCGTCGTTTTCTGACGGTCCCGAGGCCCGGCGAGGGACCCTGGGGGCCAAAATTTGCGAAAACCTCCGTCTTCCTTTTTTCATTACTTTGGATCTCTGGGGTAGTCCAGGGCGGTCTCAACACCCCTCCGCCCTCCCCCTCCTCCTCCTCCTCCTCCTCCTCCTCCTCCTCCTCCTCCTCGAAAAACCTCCGTCTTGATTTTGTTCAACGCCTTGGCTCTCTGGGTTCCGGGCTGCGCCTTCCCACCGAGGCCGGGGCGCCCTGCCGCAGCCTTGCTGGCGCGGGGCGGGCGCGCCCTGCTGCGCCTCCGCGGCGCCCGCGAGGCGCGGCAGAGCAGGCTGGACGCGCAGCCCGTGCACGCCGGCCTCTACAGCACGGCCCGCCCCATGCCTCCCTCTACGGCACGGCCTGCCCCATGCCTCCCATGCCCTGCCCCCTCCTCCCCCTCCACCTGTTCCTCCTCCTCCTCCTCCTCCTCCTCCTCCTCCTCCTCCTCCTCCTGCTCCTCCTCCTCCTCCCTCCTTCGACTGCACGTAAAGAGTGACCTTTTGCTGGAGTGGCCTTTGGTGCGGGCCCCATGGGGTCCCCCGATCGCCGAAGGCGATGCGATAGTGACGCCCTGCGCGCCTGTGCTTGGTCCCCCCGCGGCCTCCCAAAAGCCGCGCACCAAAAGTCACTCTTACCCAGGGTCACGCCTGCGCGTAGCCGACTCCTTGACCGAAGTCGGGCGCGTCCCTCTACAGGAGGATTCTCCAGACATCGGGAGAGAAGAATCTGGGGGCGCTTCTCTGACCATGCTTTTGACGATTTGGGGGCCTGGTTCCGACCATGCTTGGACTTCTTCTGCGTCCAGACTCCGCCTGCAGGAGGACGTGCCCGACCCGATCCTTGCCTCCTCCCTCCCTCCCGCCTCCCTTCCCCGAGTCGCGCTGCCGCCTCTCGGCCGGCCAGGGCGAGGAGGAGGAGGAGGAGGAGGAGGAGGAGGAGGAGGAGGGGGAGGGGTGGAGGAGGAGGAGGAGGAGGAGGAGGAGGAGGAGGAGGAGGACGAGAGGAGCAGGAGGAGGAGGAGGAGGAGGAGGAGGAGGAGGAGGAGGAGGAGCGCCCTCCTGTCCCAGTGCGCTCGGCGCGAGCGCCCCGTTGCCCGCGCTCCTCCCTCCTCCGAGGTCCTCCCTCGCTCCCTCCTGCCTCGCCGAGGGGGTGTGCTGAGGGCTTTGTCTAGAAGTGGTGGCTGGTCTGCTGCCACTCGCTTGCGAGAGAGGAGGAGGAGGAGGAGGAGGAGGAGGAGGAGGAGGAGGAGGAGGAGGAGGAGGAGGAGGAGGAGGAGGAGGAGAGGGAGGAAGGGGGGAGCGAGAGGAGTAGGGAGGAAAAGGGTGAGAAGGGAGGAGGAAGGGAGGAGGAAGGGAGGAGGAGGAGGAGGAGGAGGAGGAGGAGGAGGAGAGGAGGAGGAAGGAGGAGGAGGAGGCGGTGGAGAGGGAGGAGGAGGGGGAGGAGGAGGAGGCAGGTAGGAGGAGGGGGAGGAGGAGGAGAGGAGGAGGAGGAGGAGGAGGAGGAGGAGGAGGATGGGGGAGGGGGAGGAGGAGGGGGAGGGGCGAGGAGGAGGGGAGGAGGAGGAGGAGGAGGAGGAGGAGGGAGGAGGAGGAGGGGGAGGAGGAGGAGGTGGAGGAGGAGGAGGAGGAGGAGGAGGTAGGAGGAGGAGGAGGAAGGAGGAGGAGCAGGGCTCCCGCGTGGCCGCTGGCGGCCTTGCTCCCCGCCGCCCAGGGTTGGTCCACGCGCGGCACGATGTTGCCTCGCAGGGGGAGGAGAGGGAGGAGGAGGTGGTGGAGGAGGAGGAGGAGGAGGAGGAGGAGGAGGAGGAGGAGGGGGAGGAGGTGCAGGAGGGGGAGGAGGAGGAGGCGCGGCACGGTGTTGCCTCGCAGGGGGAATTTCAGGTGTGATGTAGTGCCTGTCTTGTCGTGAACTGCACTGTAGTCGAGATCCCCCTCCTGTCGCCTCGTTCCCTCCCCTCCGCCTCCCATCGCATCCTTACGCTGTTCGTGCGGGACCCTAGTGCGCGCGCCGCTCTCGACTGACCTCCGCACCCACGAGCAATGGCTTTTCTATCCGCTCCTATCCATTTCTCTCACCTGCTCTTGTTTTTTTCCCACCCATCCTGTAGTGTTGGGTCCTCGGTTTGAAGAGACAGCGCCCCGCGTCCCACCTCCTCTCCTCCTCCTCCCGCTCCTCGCCCTCCTCCCTCCTCCCCCTCCTTGCCTCTGCACTCGGCACACCCCTCACACGCGTCGTAGCCCCATAGGGAGCTCCACCGAAGGTCCCAGTGGCACAGCCCGCATGCGGTTCCCCCACCCAGGGCAGCGTCTCGTAGCCCCATAGGGAGCTCCACCGAAGTCCCAGTGGCACAGCCCGCATGCGGTTCCCCCACCCAGGGCAGCGTTTCGTAGCCCCATAGGGAGCTCCACCGAAGTTCCCAGTGGCACAGCCCGCATGGGGTTCCCCCACCCAGGGCAGCGTTTCGTAGCCCCATAGGGAGCTCCACCGAAGGTCCCAGTGGCACAGCCCGCATGCGGTTCCCCCACCCAGAGCAGCGTTTCGTAGCCCCATAGGGAGCTCCACCGAAGGTCCCAGTGGCACAGCCCGCATGCGGTTGCCCCACCCAGGGCAGCGTTTCGTGGCCCCATAGGGAGCTCCACCGAAGGTCCCAGTGGCACAGCCCGCATGCGGTTCCCCCACCCAGGGCAGCGGTTCGTGGCCCCATAGGGAGCTCCACCGAAGGTCACAGTGGCACTGCCCGCATGCGGTTCCACCGCCCAGGGCAGCGGTTCGTGGCCCCATAGGGAGCTCCACCGAAGGTCCCAGTGGCACAGCCCGCATGCGGTTCCCCCGCCCAGGGCAGCGTTTCGTACCCCCATAGGGAGCTCCACCGAAGGTTCCAGTGGCACAGCCCGCATGCGGTTCCCCCTGGCCCCATAGGGAGCTCCACCGAAGGTCCCAGTGGCACAGCCCGCATGCGGTTACCCCACCCAGGGCAGCGTCTCGTAGCCCCATAGGGAGCTCCACCGAAGTTCCCAGTGGCACAGCCCGCATGCGGTTCCCTCACCCAGGGCTGCGTTTCGTGGCCCCATAGGGAGCTCCACCGAAGGCCCCAGTGGCGCAGTTCGCATGCGTTCCCCCCCACCCAGGGCAGCGCTTCGTGGCCCCATAGGGAGCTCCACCGAAGGTCCCAGTGGCGCAGTTCGCATGCGTCCCCCCCACCCAGTACAGCGTTTCGTGGCCCCATACGGGGCTCCCCCGAATGCGATACCCACAACTGCATATGGTTGGGTCCTTCGCCAGGCTAATTTGAGGGCTCAGCGAGAGAGAACTGCACGCGGACGCGTGCGGTTCGACGACGGTCAGTCGCGCCCCTCCATCTCACGCTGTGGCGCAGCCGTGCTGTCGTTATGTGCAGTGCTCGATGGCGAAGTTCACAAGATTCGTTGCGTTGATGGTGACCCCGACCCCGCCCCATCCCGACCTCCGCAGTGGTCGTCGAGCCGTGCCAGGGGGGCCCTCCTCCTCCCTCCCTTTCCCTCCCTCCCTCCTCCCTCCTTCATTCCTCTCCCTCATATCATATCTTCTTTCTCCCCCGCTCCTCCTCCATTCCTCCCTCTTCCTCCCTTCTCCCCCCTCCCTTCTCCCCCCTCCCTCCCTCCCTCCCTCCCTCCTCCCTAATCCTTGGGAGATTGGGCGGGGCGACGAAGGGGCCTTTGGGTGGCGCAGTACCACTTGCGTCACTCACCACGGTGGTGTTCCTGGCAAGAAAGGATGGAGAGGCAGAAGGAGGAGGATGAGGAGGAAGAAGGGAAGAAAAAGGAGGAGGAGGAGGAGGAGGAGGAGGAGGAGGAGGAGGAGCAGTAGTAGAAGGATGAGGAAGAAGAGAATAACGCGAAGTCCTTGGAGGATAATTTCGGCCGTCCGAAGGCCCCTGGAGATCTTTGGAGACGTCTGGGCGACCCTCGGGCGAGAGGTTTTTGGTGGAGTGTTCGGCTCCTGGGGCCGCTTCTGGCCCCCGCCACGGCCCGAGAAGGAGCCAAGAGGAAGGACGGGCTCCTGGGCGGGAGGGAGGAGGCGGAGGAGGGGGAGGAGGATAAGGAGGGGGAGGAGGAGGAGGAGGAGGAGGCGGAGGAAGAAGAGGAGGAGGAGGAGGAGGAGAGGCGGAGCAGGAGGAGGAGGAGGAGGAGGAGCGGCGGAGGAGGTAGGAGGAGGAGGAGAGAGAGGAGCAGGAGGAGGAGGAGGAGGAGGAGGAGAGGAAGGAGGAGAGGGAGGCAGCTCTGGGGCCCGCGTGCTGGCACAGGGCGGTCCGCCAGAGGCCCGGGCTCCTCGACCCCCCGAGCGCCCGGCGCCCCACGGGGAACCCGGAGCGGCTCGGAGCGGCTGCCGCCCGTCCTGCTCCTTGTCCTCTTCCTGCTCCTTCTCCTCCTTCTCCTCCTCCTCCTCCTCCTCCTCCTCCCTCCCCCCTCCTCCTCCCTCCGCTCCTCCCTCCTCCTCCTTCCCTCCTCGCCTCCTCTCCCCCCTCCTCCCTCCTTCTCCTCCTCCTCCTCCTCCTCCTCCTCCTCCTCCGCCTCCTCCCTCCTCCTCCCTCCTCGCTCATCCTCCCTCCTCCCTCCTCCACCTCCTCCTCCTCGCCTCCTCCTCCCTCCCTCCTCTCCTCCCCTCCTCTTCCCTCCTCCCTCCTCCTCCCCTCCTCCCTCCTCCTCCTCCTCCTCCCCTCTTTCCTTCTAATTTTCCTCTCCAATTCCTTTCTCCTTGCCTCCTCTCCTCCTCCTCCTCCTGTCCTGGGGGGGACCTTCGTGGCCACTGCTTGCAACAGGCCGAGGGGGCGCGAACGGTCCTCTGCCCGAAGGTCGGGAAGCGGATGAGGCCAGGTTTTTTTTTGTTTGGCTTGCAGCGATCAGGTTCAGCGTGGCTGGAATCCGGAAGTTCGGAAACAGTTAGGACAAGTTCGGCGGCGAGAAACACAGAAACACGTTCGGAAACAGTTCGGCGGCGAGCAGCAGAGCTCGGACAAAGTTCAGAGGACGCACGGCGGCGAGGAAGAAATATAAAAAGTTCAAACACCAAAGCAAGTCCAAGCAAAGTTCGAACAAAACGTTCAACGGCCCAAAGAAAGTTCAAACAAGTCAGTCCAATTCCGAAGGTTTCAAAAAAGGTTCAGACCTTTCTGAAAAGTCCGGGTGCAGTCTGGAATAGTTGTCGTTGTGCCCGGGGGCGTCTTGAACTTATTTTGAACTCTGGGTTGGGGGGTCGAACTTGAGTTGTTGATCTTCCTTCTGCTCGAACCCAAACCCGAACTTTCATTACTTCGCAGGAAGGACCATCTCGCCCCCCATCAGCCGGTTACAAGCCACGGCCCGACGTGGCGCGGGAATTGGTCGGGATGACGCCCAGGAGATGACAATGACGACGACGAAGACGACGACGACGACGACGACGGCGACGACGACGGCGCCGACGTGCCCAGCAGCGGGTCCCGGGGACCGCTCTTGGGCGGCGGTGGCCGAGAGGCGCGGCGGGAGGCCGTGGTTGGCTCCCTCCCTGCTGCGCCCCCCGCCCTCCTTCGCTCCTCGCACCCGGCGGGCCCCATGGCTTTCCTGCTTCCTCTTCTCCTCCTCCTCCTCCGCCCCCTTCTCGTCGTCCTCCTCCTCCTCCTCCTCCTCCTCCTCCTTCGCTCCTCCTCCTCCTCCCCGTCCTCCCCGTCCTCCTCCCCCTCCTCCTCCGCTTCCTCCTCCTCTCCTCGTCCTCCTCCGCCTCCTCTTCCTCCTCCTCCTCCTCCTCCTTCTCCTCCCCCTTGTCCCGTTCTCCTCGCCTTCAGAAATCTCCAGAAGTTTCTGGAAACCTCCAGAGGCCTCCAGAGTCCGAAAGTGGTCCAGAACACACATCCGGAACCCCATCCGATGACAGCGACGGTGACGGCGACGCCAGCGGCGGCGGATACGACAACGACGAGTATAACCGACGACGACGGCGACGGTGACGGCGACGACTGTGACGACGACGACGACGACGACGACGACGACGACGACGACGACGACGGCGGTGGCGGTGACGACTGGCGGCGGCGGCGGCGACTGACGACGTCTGCGGCGGCGATGTCCTCGACCTGCCGTGGACGGCGCCGACGTCGGCCTGCCGACGGCGGTGGCGGCGGCAGCCACGACGACGCTGCTGACGCCGCCGTCGACCAGAGGTGGCCTCACGGATGGCCCCCGCGGCGTGCGGCGGCGCAGAGGTCGGCGGCCGCGAGGCTGCCGATGGTCGAGTGGGCGCCGTCTCCGCCACTGCTGTCGCTTCCGCCGCAGCTGCCGTCGTCGTCTTCGTCGTCGTCGTGGTCAGCGGCGTCGACGCGGTGGGCGTGGCTGTCGCTGTCGCTGTCTTTGCCGTCGTCGTCGGCTTCGCCACCGTCGTCGTCGTCGCAGCAGACGTCGCCGTCACCGTCGTCGCCGCCGTCGTCGTCGTCGTCGTGGCCGTCGTCGTCGTCGCCGCTGTAATCGTCGTCGTCGTGGCCGTCGTCGCCGTCGTCGTCTTGGTCGTCGTTGTCGTCGTTGTTGTCGCCTTCGTCGTCGTCGTCAGTGACGTGGCGATGGTCGTCGTCGTCGAGGAGGTCCGAGGCAGGAGGGTCAATACTTGGACATGTCTTGGGGCCTCCAGGGCCTTCTGGATGTTTCTGGAGGCCTCTGTGGGTTTCCACAGACCTCTGGGGGCATCTGTAGACATCAAGAAGCGGAGGACGTCGTCGGTAGCCGCCACCGCCGTTGCTGTCCTCGTCGTCGTCGTCGTCATCGTCGTCGTCGTCGTCGGCGTCGTCGGTTGTCCTCGGCGTCGGCGGTTCTTTTCGTTTTTGGGATGTTCCCGACAGCGTATTGAAAAATGGTCGATGTGGTGTCTAATCATGTCGGAGTGGTTCCTTCGTTTTCCGGTCCTCCTCCCTCATGAGTCATCCCTCCTCCCCCCTGGGTTTCCGTTTCCTCCTCTTCCTTTTTCATCCTCTTCTTCCACAACTACTCAATATGAATACACTCTCCTCCATCCCCTGATGGCGTGTGGAAGATAGCGGGCACCCCTCCGCGTACTGTGGAGTTGGGTTTTCGCTGGTTTTTTGTTCAAAATGCTCTCGCTGAGGCGCCGGCCTCATTTTCGGGCTTCCGCTCGTTCCGAATCGTGCTCCCGCTACAGCGTGGGCCTCATTTTCGGATCGGTGTTTTGCCTCTCCGTCGTTCAGGATGGCGTTCTCGCCCCAGCGCGGGCCTCTTTCTCGCGCGCCCATCCGCCCGCCACCACCGCACCGCGCCCCGCCCCGCCCACCGCCACTTCCACCCACCAACGCACGCACGCACGCACGCACGCGCACCACCATCGCGCACCGCCACCACCACCCCACTACCCCACCCACAACCACCACGCTACACCGCGTCACACCATATCACACGCGCGCGCACACAGACACGCACGCACGCACGCACGCACGCACGCACCCACACACACACACACATATACACACACGCACACACACCACCACCACCACCACCGCCACCACCACCACCGCCATCACGCACGCACGCACCTGGCCCACCTCCAAACCACCAAGACGCCACACCACGTCACACTACAGCACACGCGCACACACAGCCACACACACCACCACCACCACCACCACCACCACCACCACCACCACCACCGCCACCACCACCACAACCACAACCACGCACACACGCACGCACGCACGCGCACCACCACCCACTACGCACGCGCGCGCGGAGTCACAGGTCTCGAACGGGAGGTATCCTATGCTTTGCTGGGTGCAGCTGGGATGTTCCGCCGCCACTTTAGGGATCCATTTCCTCGCCCGCCACACGCGCATTAGACACACTGCCTTACAGCCAACGCGCATGGTAAGGACGCGCGCCCTTTTCTAGGGCTCCTTTGGGTCCCTTCCTGCCTCTGCCTCTGCGGCCCGTCATTTGCAATTTTCTTTGGCCCGACTCTCAGGGTACCCCCCTTGGGGCGGGTGCGGTCCCTCGGTTGCGCGGCGGGGCGTACCCACGGGGGGCAGTTCAGGACGCGGGCAGCCGGCCAATGGTGCCATCGGCTCGCAGCTAGTGCTCATGCTGTCCATGCGCGTTGACCATCTGAGGATCGCGAGGCGCGAGGAGCACATTGATCAGCTGACCGGCCATATCGAGAGCGTCTCTGGCAAAACGAGGGAGACTACGACGACGACGACTTCATCAAATGCGGGGCGCGCCCGCACCGCAGCGCCGACGGAACAGGAGCGCTCGACCAGGACTAGTACGTCGACGTCTTGATCACTATCGATCAAGTCGACCTGGTCAAGGCGAAGACCGACGAGCCGGCAGGGAGTCAGCTTCCAGACCTTTTCGTCTCCCTCTTCGGAGCGGCAGCATGCGCTCTGCTTGCGCGACGCGACGTTGCCGCATACGTCGTCGCTCTGCAGAGGGCCAAGAAGAAGCTGCTCATCCGGCGCGCGATGCAGCTCAAATCCAGGCATTCTGGCCATGCAGAAAATCAATGCGCGCATTTCCTTTCCTGCTACGGAGTGCGCCAGGCGACTCTGCGCGCGCAGCGACGGGTCGTTCAGGCGGGGGAGGGGGATTGGTTACGGCATGACGTGGGCAGTATACATGCGTCTGGGCAAGTGGCGCAGTATTTGGCGAACGTGTACGCCACTTGCTCGACGCCGTGAGCCGATCGCACAAGCTGGTGTGCCGATCAAAATTTGGCTCGGGACTGCTCGCAGCCTGCGATGTAGCTTACGGCCTGCCAGCGCACCTCCTGACGCTCCATTTTGTACGCGGACGAGCCTCAGCCGAGGAGATCAGGAGTCAGGGAGGAAGGGGGCTATACAATGCTGGCCGAGGAGGTCGTCAACGTTACGTCCGTCTTCTCGGCTCTTGCCGTGGATCGTGTTCGGCACCCGTCGGAAAACAGTATGGCCGGACATTTCTGGCGGTTGCCAGATCAGCTTCGCACGAAGCAGATGGCCGACGTCCTTTTGTGCGATAACAGAAACATGAGAGCCGACCCCACGACGAAGGTAGACATCTGCCGATATGATATATCATCCGAAACATGTTGGGCGGCCAGTTCAGCTACGACCGCACCGCGATCAAGCTGAGCGAGGAGAAGCACAACAATACCGTAACAAACTCGCAACGCAGTGATATCACCATCAGAAAGAAGGGCGACCCGAATGATTGAATCACGTGACGCTCGCATTCCACTGGCTCTGTTCGCGAATGCGACGTCCGATGCATGCATTATTGTGTCTCGGCGAAACAGGCGGCGCGCGGCCTTGGCGAACGACCGGCCTAACAGGTGGGCAGGCTGTCGCGGCGAGCCGCCGAGCTAACTTATGACCGGCTGTTCTGGCGACCAGCCAAGAATGGTGAAGCATGCAATTGAGAGACTTGTTGCTTCCGCTAACTATGTTGGTGGAGCAGTAGACGTTGCGATGGTTGAGCATGCTAAGTGAGTGCGGTCACCTCCGGCAGCTATGTTGATAGAGTGGAGGTGCACATTGAGGCGTTATTTCTCTAATCGTCTACTGGCGCTAGTTTTATGAATGGGGGCTGGTCATCAAAACTCCCTGCTCTGCGCCTCTGCTGGAACTGTGTAGTACAACCGTTATGTTGTGTTTCGGGGGTGTTCCTGGTGGCTCGCACGTGGAATGCCACTAGCGTACTACAGACTCGTTTGAGCACCCGACTCGAACGGGAGGTCAGGAAGGGGTGTTACGCCGCCGCCATTTTAGGGACCCTTGCCCGCGCATGCCTTTTTTCCCGCGCCTTCTACAACCCCCCTCGTTCCGCGTATTGAAAAGTGCCACATTTCATCCCGATCCTTTCGTTACAGCTTTCGTTCCAATATTTCCTCTCTGGGCAGTGGCGCACGGCGTCAGCTGCTGCTGCGCGGAACTTGCGCAACAACAGCGACCGAAGATCATTCCAGCACGCAGACGCCTTGGCACAGTAGAGCGCAGAGCATCACGCACCAGCCGCTGGAAGTCACGTGCTGCGGCCAGCCCCGCCCCCAGGACGGCGGCCATTTTCCCAGCGCTTACGATTGAACCGTCGCGGGGGTGTGGCTGTTCAGACGGGTAGGCTGGCGGTGGTGGCGCCTCTCTTCTGCCGCCACCGACACCGAGTTCTGGCGCGGGCTGCCAGGCAGGCCCAAACCTACACAGGCATCCCAGTACGAGGGTGATGCGACGACACCGATGGCGACGGCGGTGGCGACGATGATGGTGCCTCGGTGGTGGCCGCGGCGACGATGACAGCAGCGGCGGTGGTGACGACAACGACGATGACGACGACGATCACAACGACCATGGCGACCAAACTGGCGATGATGCCTTCTGCAGGGAACGCGTCCCTCCACCCCCCCCGCGCCGAGGCCGCGTCGTCGTCGTCGGCGCCCCCGCCGCTCTTCAGGCCCGCCCGCCGGCGCCGTCGCTGCCGCCGTTGTCGAGGAGGGCCGATGGCCCCTGGAGGCCCGTGTGGTGTCACTGGGAGGCCCCAGGGAATTTCAGGTGTCGGCGAAACTTATGGCCCTCGGCAGCACGCGTTCCTTGCAGAGAGGGGGCGTCGATACTCTTGGGGTACTCTCTGTCGCGCTCGGGCCTTTGTTGTGGGTCTCCGCAGGCCTCCTTCGTCGACGTAGTCGCCGTCACCGTCGCCTTCGCCGCCGCCGCCGCAGCCGCTGCCTCTCGGCCGCGGCGGCTCGCCGACGGGCGCTTCGGACTTCCCGCTGCGGCCCGCCGTCGTCCTCCGACATTCCCCCACGGCCTGCTCCCGCCCCCGCTCCTCCTCCTTCTTCTCCTCCTCCTCCTCCTCCTCCTCCTCCTCCGTCTTCTCCTCCGTCTCCTCCTCTTCGTCCTTGTCGTCCTTCAGGTGACAAGAGCCGTCGCCCACAGCAAGCAATGTGGTGCTCTTCTGGGGAAGACAGACAGACAGTCCTTCTCCTCCTCCTCCTCCTCCTCCTCCTCCTCCTCCTCCTCCTCCTCCTTTCTTCTTCCTCGGTCTACGGCCTCCTCCATTTCTTTCTTCTCTTACTCCTCCTCCTCCTCCTCCTCCTCCTCCTCCTCCTCCTCCTCCTCCTTCTCCTTTTCTTCCTCCTCCTCGTCCTACCGGCCTCCTCCACCTTTTTTCCTCTCCTCCTCCTCCTCCTTCTCCTGCTGTCGTCCTCCTCCTCCTGCTGTCCTCCTCCGCCTTCCTCCCTTCGCCCCTGGCGCCCTGCCCCCATGCCGCCTGCGCCCTCCTCGTCCCAGCCGGCCTGCTCCCGCTGCGAAGGGCCGTCCCGTCCTGCAGCCGAGGCCGCCCCCGCTGCTGCTGCTGCTGCTGCTGTCGCTCGTCGCTCGTCCCCAAGAAAGTAAACTATCGTGAAGTCGGGCATGTCCCTTTACAGGAGGAATATTCAAAACCGTCAAAAGAATGAGATTGGGATGATTGTCGGATTATGTTTGAATAGTTTGATGCTTGGTTAGGTTTCGCCAAAAACCCGCTCGTAGGACGACATGCCTGACCTAAAATTATCTGGTTGGGATGATGGGGTTGGGAGAAGTGGTCATATCAGCAAGATTGCTGCGAACGTTGGGGGCACTTACTGCACGATCGTGCACTGCATCTCCCCACGCCCTTCCTCCAAACACGCTAATCGTGTTTCTCAGCCCCCCGTTTTGTTGTGTGCGTGCGTGCTTATATCCAATATCAGGCGTGACGGCGGGTGCCGCCGTTCATTTTCTCTATCGTCCTCGTCGTCGTCGTCGTCGTCGTACTCCTCCTCCTCCCCCTCCTCCTCCTCCCCCCCTCCCCCTCCGCCTCCTCCTCCCCCTCCTCCTCCGCCTCCTCCTCCTCCTCCTCCTCCCCCTCCTCCTCCTCCTCCTCCTCCTCCTCCTCCTCCTCCTCCTCCCCCTCCTCCTCCTCCTCCTCCTCCCCCTCCTCCTCTTCGTCACCATGGTCGCACGCCCGCGCTGCTGCATGACCGAGGCTGGCTTCGCTTTTGGGGGGCACGCTCGGCCTCCGACCCCGATTCCTCCCTTGCTTCCTGCCGCTGCCGCTCCCCTCCGGAGGAGGCGGAGGAGGAGGCGGAGGCGGAGGCGGAGGCGGAGGAGGAGGAGGCGGAGGCGGAGGAGGAGGAGGAGGAGGAGGACGACGAGGGGAGGACGAGGACGAGGAGGCGGAGGCGGAGGGGAGGGAGGAGGGAAGAGAGGAGGGCAGGAGGCGCGAGGAGAGGAGAGGAGAGGAGGGGGAGGGGGCAGGAGGCGCGAGGAGGAGGGAGGCGGCAGGAGGCGGAGGCGGAGGGGAGGGGAGGAGGAAGGGGGAGGTGAGGAGGAGAGAGGAGGAGGAGGAGGAGGCGGAGGGACGAGGAGGAGGAGGATAGTGAGGGGGAGGAGGAGGAGGTGGGAGGGGGGGGTAGGAGGAGGAGGGGGAGGAGGGAGAAGGGTGGAGGAGGCCGGTAGAGCGAGGAGGAAGAAGCAGAAAGAGAGGAGGAGGAGGGGGAGGAGGAAGCTCGGCAGCAGCTCCTGTGCATCTCAGGCAGGGCTCGCTGTCGGTGTCGCCGCGAAGGCGTTCTCCACTTGAGGCATCAGGCTGCCTTCCCCGCCCGCCTTTCTCCGCTTCGAGGCAATGGGTCGCCTGCCCGATGGGGTTTCTGCCTGTCTTGGTCAGCACAACATTCGCTGTCGGGTATCGTGCCCCTTTTCCCGCGCCCATCTCGGGTGTCCAAGTGCGTCCTCCTCCTCCTCCTGCTCCTCCTCCTCCTCCTCCTCCTCCTCCTCCTCCTCCTCCTCCTCCTCCTCCCCCTCCCCCTCTTCGTCATCATTGTCGCACGCCCGCGCTGCTGCATGACCGAGGATGGATTCGTTTTTGGGGAAGACTTTCATGACATCAGCGGCCAATCACACCAGTCAGGGCGCAATAGTTGCAATGACGACGAAGTCAACCGACACACATGCACGAACCCAGGTACGATTCCGCGGACCATGCCGGGGCAAAAGCCGGACTATGCTGGGCAGTCGACGCTTGAAACGCAGGCAAGAAACAGCGGACAGGTCCGGGTGCCGGGCAACACATTTCACAAAGGCATCTTTGCAGAGGCCGACAGTGCCGCGAAAGCCCCCGTGCCCGTCAGAAACGCACTCTTCGCCGGGCCACCCACGCTCCACGGGGGTGAGTGGCCATCGGAACCCGTCTGGGAAACTGTTTTCCCAACCCTCCTGCGTTGGGTTCTCGTTTTGAATAGAGCACTGCTCGCGCGAACCTTCCCGCCCCCTCCCGTCCCTCTCTTCCCCCCTGCCTTTGACCTCGCCATCCCTGGGGGGCTGCGATCTGTGAAACTGTCGCCACTTTCGAGGCCTGCTGGGGGGCCCAGCACAGTGGGTACACACGGCGGATTGAAATTGACCTCGCCATCCCTGGGGGGCTGCGATCTGTGAAACTGTCGCCACTTTCGAGGCCTGCTGGGGGGCCCAGCACGTGGCTTTACACACGGCGGACTAAAATTGTACCTAGACATCGCAATACCTGAGGGGGTTCGAACAGTCGAAAACTGTTGCCACTGTCGAGGGCTGCTGGGGGGCCCAGCGCAGTCTGCACCCGCGGCGGACCCAAATTAGACCTCGCCATCCCTGGGGGGCTGCGATCTGTGAAACTGTCGCCACTTTCGAGGCCTGCTGGGGGGCCCAGCACAGTGACGCCACGCGCGGACCCAAATTAGACCTCGCCATCCCTGGGGGGCTGGGATCTGTGAAACTGTCGCCACTTTCGAGGCCTGCTGGGGGGCCCAGCACAGTGGGTACACACGGCGGACCCAAATGGGACCTCGCCATCCCTGGGGGGGTTGCGATCTGTGAAACTGTCGCCACCTTCGAGGCCTGCTGGGGGGCCCAGCACAGTGGGTACACACGGCGGATTCAAATTGGACCTCGCCATCCCTGGGGGGCTGCGATCTGTGAAACTGTCGCCACTTTCGAGGCCTGCTGGGGGGCCCAGCACAGTGGGTACACACGCGGATTCAAACTAGACCTCGCCATCCCTGGGGGCTGCGATCTGTGAAACTGTCGCCACTTTCGAGGCCTGCTGGGGGCCCAGCACAGTGGGTACACACGGCGGATTCAAATTGGACCTCGCCATCCCTGGGGGGCTGCGATCTGTGAAACTGTCGCCACTTTCGAGGGCTGCTGGGGGGCCCAGCACAGTGGGTACCCACGGCGGACTCAAATTTGACCTCGCCATCCCTGGGGGGGTGCGATCTGTGAAACTGTCGCCACTTTCGAGGTCTGCGGGGGGGCCCAGCACAGTGGGTACACACGGCGAATTCAAATTGGACCTCGCCATCCTCGGGGGGGTGCGATCTGTGAAGCTGTCGCCACTTTCGAGGTCTGCTGGGGGGCCCAGCACAGTGGGTACCCACGGCGGACTCAAAGGGAACCTCGCCATCCCTGGGGGGCTGCGATCTGTGAAACTGTCGCCACTTTCGAGGCCTGCTGGGGGGCCCACCGCAGTGGGTACCCACGGCGGACTCGAATGGGACCCCGCCATCCTTGGGGGGCTGCGATCTGTGAAACTGTCGCCACTGTCGAGGCCTGCTGGGGGGCCCAGCACAGTGGGTACACACGGCGGATTCAAATTGGACCTCGCCATCCCTGGGGGGCTGCGATCTGTGAAAGCGTCGTCACTTTCGAGGCCTGCTGGGGGGCCCAGCACAGTGGGTACCCACGGCGGACGCAAATGGGACCTCGCCATCCCTGGGTGGCTGCGATCTGTGAAACTATCGCCACTTTCGCGGCCTGCTGTGGGGCCCAGCACAGTGGGTACCCATGGCGGACTCAAATGGGACCTCGCCATCCCTGGGGGGCTGCGATCTGCGAAACTGTCGCCACTTTCGAGGGCTGCTGGGGGGCCCAGCACAGTGGGTACACACGGCGGACTCAAATGGGACCTCGCCATCCCTGGGGGGCTGCGATCTGTGAAACTGTCGCCACTTTCGCGGCCTGCTGGGGGGCCCAGCACAGTGGGTACACACGGCGGATTCAAATTGGACCTCGCCATCCCTGGGGGGCTGCGATCTGTGAAACTGTCGCCACTTTCGAGGCCTGCTTGCGGGGCCCAGCACAGTGACGCCTCCCAAGTAGCTTACACATCAAGTTGATTGTCCATACAAGTTTCGGCCAACTCCTCGTCTCCATTGATACAAATGGGTCGGGTACGTCACAGGGTAATTTTCGTCAGCGGCGAGACGGCGAACTCCGCTCCAGCGATTAGCTAGATAGGGGTACAAACTAGCGAATTGGCCGGCGAGCAAAGGGGGGGGGGCGGCGGCGGCCGAGACGAAGAAGGGACGCTCAGACGACGAAGAGTTCGACGATCAGCCGGTGGGGGACCCGTCTGGGGAAACACGGTCGTCTAGCATCAGAGGTTTGGCCAACCTTTGCCGGCGGTTTGAAAACACACGCACACACAGCGTCGCGCATCGTTCTCAGGCGAGAGTGGACAGGCAACGCTGCCAAGACGAGCGGCGCGTGGCAGTAGCCATCCGTTCGCGGGCAATGTCGGGAGTTTTGCACGGGCAAGGCCAAGAATTCCCCAATCAGCGCTTGCACTGAAGGGTCTTGGCCGAAAGATTCGGCGAAAGGTCCAAGCCGATTTCGGTGGGCGGCGGGGTTCCCGGATTCCGGGTTCCGGGTTCCCAGGTTCCCGATTGCTGATTCCTGGCCGATTTCGGTTGGCGGCGGGGTTCCTGGGTTTCCGGGTTTCCGGGTTCCTGACCGATTTCTTTTATCGATCGGTCTCACCATCGATCGCATTACCCACCTCCTCTATCGATGTCACGATCGATCCCACTATCGATCTCACAATCGATCTCACAGTCGATCTCATTATAAATCGCACGAGCGATCGCACGATCGATCTCAGTATCGATCTAATTGAATCGACATATGTATCGGTCTCACTATCGACCTTACTTTCGTCCTCGCGGCCGTTCCAGCAAACGATTGCACGATGGATCTCACAATCGATCTCAATGTCCACAGCACTATCGAACTCACTAGCAATCTCAATACCGATCTCACGATCGACCTCACCATTGCTCTCACTGTCGATTTCACTAGTTATCCAACCCCGGAGCACCGCGAGCCGGTCTCGGAATATAGAACTACATGCGTGTGTGCACAGGTGCAGAATCCCACCAGCCCTTCGGGGCGTATGTGGTTTAATTAGCGAGTTGTGTCCTCTCTCTGCCCCAAAAAACCTCCTCCTTCCTCCTCCTCCTCCACCTCCTCCTCCTCCTCCTCCTCCTCCCCCTCCTCCTCCTCCTCCTCCTCCTCCTCCTCCTCTCCCTCCTCCTCCTCCTCCTCCTCCTCCTCCTCCTCCTCCTCCTCCCCCTGCTCAGGGGAGGAGTTTATCCCTCACCCTACCGCCTCCCTGGGGCCTGGGAGGGGGGTGCGAGGCGTTGGAGCCCCCAAGAACCTCCCAAAAAGGGCTCCACGAGGATCTCAGAGAGCCCAAGATGGCCTTCAAGATTTCTCAAGATCACTCAATATGGCTCAAGATAGCCTCCGAAATCCATCCAACAGGCCTCAATACGGCCTCAAGACGGTTTCAAGTGCCCTCCGATCTTTCCAGGGACCCCCCCCAAGAGGCCACAACGGCTTCAAAACCGATGGAACATCACTGTTTGTTGCCTTCTTGCCTTTTCGCTTCCGATGAGCTTTTGAGGCTTTACGGCGGTCTCAAGGCGACCAAACAAAGCCCCAAGAGGGGCTCAAGGGGGCCCCCAAGAGGGCCTTGAGAGCGCCCAAGAGCGCCCAATAGCGCCTCGAGAGCGCCCCAAGACGACCCCAAGAAGCCAGGTTCCTGAATTTACCCCCCTCCTTTCTTCTTGAGTCGTGGAGGTCAAGATGACCTCAAGAGGCCTCCCAGACCCCCCAACGGTCCCCAAGACGACCCCAAGAGAGCCCCAAGAGGGCCTCAAGAGTGCCCCACGAGGCCCCCCGAGTACCCCAAGAGGGCCCCAAGACTACTCCAAGAGACCCCCGAGAAACCGCTTCGAAGGCTGTTGTTACACTGCACGCTTTCGCACTTCCCTGATCACGGCAACTCGCCTTGCGATCTGCAAATGGATGGGCTGGTGGGGATATTTTTTAGTCGCAGCTGCAGGCGAGCGCGCCGACAGCGTCAGTGGAGTAGCACGGGCCGCGAGCGCCCTGATTGCCGGCGCGCGCGCCGAGCAAGCAGACTCATCCTACCGCCGAGGGAAGCTGCGCCGGGGCTGGGCTGCGCCGAGGGGTGGAAGCTACCAGCTGCGGAGGCGGCTGGGAAGTTGCAACGTGCGAGCGCCATGGGAGCGCAGCGAGATCACCAGGCACGCTGGTGGTGCACACCCGGACGACATCCGTGCCGTAGGCGACCCAAATGCCAAAACATCGTGTCGGCGCAAGAGTGAAGAGGGGCAACCTCATCACCGACAAGACTACAAACGGCAGTAAAACCTGTAACGCTCGTCGAAAGCGAAGTCCATGCAGGAGAACTGCTGGTGGGGATACTTTTTGGTTCGAAGCTCCAAGGCGAGGGACAGGGAGCGGGCAAAACGTCCGGGGCGCGGTACGATGTAAATAGGCGCGAGAGTGCCGCAGACTCCAGCGGACAACGCACGCAGAGGCGCATGCATATGCCAGGGACAAAATGCCCTCATTGAGCTGGTGGGGATACGCGAAGCGTAAAGAACTCACGTGTACATCTGTGTATACTTCATTACTTTCACATCAACCCTATGTCCTTGCGGCCAGGGATCACACAGTCAAGATGTTAAGCGTTGCGTTTTGCTGTTGCCCCGTCTCGGGGTGACCTCGGCGGCCTCTTGTTAATTTTGGCGGCCCATGATGTCATGAAGTCAATAACCGTTTCTTCGACCTCGTCTGTACGCACTTGTGGAGACTTCTTAGGCCATATAGGACCCTTTGTTGGGCCACCGTCAGGCCATGAGAGCCTTCTAGGAGCCGTATAGGGCTAGAGGGCCTCGGGCTCCTCGATCTTCCTTGATTCCTTAATCAGTGCTTGCCCTGAAGTTGGGGCCCTAGCGGATCCTGAAGTATTTTGCGAAAGTAGGCGGCCGATTTCGGTGGGCCGCTGGGTTCCCGGGTTCCCGGTTCCAGGTTCCGGGTGCGGCTTCCGGACCGATTTCGGTGGGCGGCGGGGTTCCTGGGTTTCCGGGTCCGTGGGTTCATGGTCGATCTCTTTATCGATTGGTCTCACCATCAGTCGCACGACCCACCCTTCCATCGATCTCACAACCGATCTCACTCTCGATCTCATTATTATATAGAGAGCACGAGCGATCTCATGTTCGATCTCAGTATCGATCTCATTGAATCGACTTCACGATCGGTCTCGCGATCGACCTTTCCATTGTCCCCACTGTCGGTCCCACTATCGATCTCAATATCGATCTCGCAATCGACCTCAATCGTCCACTGATTGGGTTTTTTATTTCTGATGTAATTCTGGGCCTTTGCCAATCCCAAGTCGTTGAAAGATTTGGCGGAAGTTCGCCGCCGATTTTGGTAGGCGGCCAGGTTCCCAGGTTTCCGGTTCTGGGTTCCAGGTTTCCGCTTCTGGGTTCCGGATTAGTCTTGGCGAAAGTTCGCCGCCGATCTCGGAAGGCGGGTGGATTCCAGGGTTCCCGGTTCTGTGTTCCAGGTTCCCGTTTTTGGGTTCCAGGTGGGTCTCGGGTTTCCAGTTTGGGCTTTTTGGCTCCCATTTCCGAATCCTGGATTGGTCACCGTGGGCGAGTGGGCCCCTTGGTGCCCGATTTTTGGTTCCAGTGTTCACCATCTACGTATATCCGCATGGGGGGACAGGGGCCCCGAGACAACACTCAGACTCTGTCCAAGCACGCTGCAGCTTGAGAAAATAGCCCAAGAGGGGTGCAACACGCCCCAAATGGCGCAAAGACAGCCCCAGAGGCTTCCAAAGCGCACCCAGAGAGGCCCAAAGAGAGCCCCCGAATGCGAAAATCGCCAAAATCCAATGGAAAACTTGCAAGTTTACAATATACTGGTAGACGGCTTGGGCGCGCTGCGCAGCAGCCCAAGAGGCGCCCAAAACCGCCCCAGACGCCTCAAGACGCCCCCGAGAGGCCCCCAGGAGGCCGCCAAGACAGCCCAAGAGGGCACCATAACAGCCCAAGACGCGCCTAAGACGGCCCTAAAGAGACCCAAGACGGCCCCCCAGGCCGCCGGCAGGTCCCCAACACGCCCCAAGACGCCCCCAAGAGCTCCAGAAGAGGCCCCGAGAGGCTCCCGAACGGCTCCCAACACGCCCCAAGAGGCTTCCTTTCTCGTGAGACCAGCGTTTCGTTCCCTATTCCGCCTCCTCCTCCTCCTCCTCCTCCTTCATCCTCCTCCTCTCCCTCCCCCTCCTCCCTCCTCCTCCTCCTGCTCCTTCTCCTCCGAGGCGAATCTCGGGCGGCACTCGAGCGCCGCAGCTGCCGGGCGGCAGGGCCTCCAGAGATTTCCATTTAGGGAACGGGCCGATGCTTGCTTGTGGAGGGCCTCTTGGGCCGCGTCCTGGTGGCGTGCTGGGGCGAGCAAGGGGTCTCAGGGGCCGCGTGAAAGGCCAAGAGGCGAACGTGTTTGGAATTTGTATTTTCCATCGAGAGTGGGACGGTTGTTGCTTCTGGAAGGCTTCTTGGGACGCCTTTGGATAGCGTCTCGAGGCGTCTTGGGGGCCTGTAGGGCTGTCGGGAGGCAATCTTGGACGACTTGGGGCACTGTTGAACGACTTGGGCCGACCAGGAGGCCTTTTAAGAACCCTCTTGGCCCGTCTTGGGGCCCTCTTGGGACCGTCCTGCGGCTCTCCACGGCCGTTGCTATGGTTTCTGGAGCCTTCGCGGGGCGCCCGGAGGCCGTCTTGGAACCCTCTTGAAAGCCTCTGGGGCTGTAGGGGGTCGATGTTGGATGCTTCTTGGGCCGGTTTAGGCCTCGTGGGCGCCCAAGAGGCAAATGTGCCGAAAATGCACGTTTTCCTCAGGAGTGGGCCGATGTTTGCTTCTGGAGGCCTTCGTGGAACGCCTCGTAGTAGCTTTTTCAAACGTCTCGGGGGCCTATGGGGAAACGTCTGCAGGCAAGCTGGGGCGGGTTGGACCGAATCGTCTCCCTCGTGGGCCGTCCAGGCGGCCTTTGGGGACCCTCTTGGCCCGTTGTGGGGCTCTCGTGGGACCGTCCTGCCACTGTCCTGGGCCGTTGCTGTGGTTTCTGAGGCCTTCGTGGTGCGCCCGGAAGCCGCCGTGGAGCCTTTTTGAGAGCCTTTTGGGGTGTCGGGGGTCGAACTTGGAGGTGCACTTGGCCGTTGTGGGCCTCGTGGAAGCCCAAGAGGCGAATGTATTGAAAATGCATGTTTCCCCTAGGAAATGAGACGATTTTTGCTTCTGGAGGCCCTTTTGGAGCGCCTCGTGGACGCGTTTTCAAACGTCTTGGGGGCCTATGGGGCCGTCTGGAGGCAGTCTTGGGCGGTTTGTGCCGAATCGTCCCCTGCGTGGGCCGTCTGGGCAGTTTTTGGGGACCCTGTTGCCCCATTTTGGAGCCCTCTTGGGACCGGTCTGCGGCTCTCCCAGGCCGTTGCTATGATTTCTGGAGCCTTCGTGGTGGAGCCTGTTCGGGAGCCGCTTGAGCTGCAGAGGGTCGATCTTGGAGGCTTAATGGGCCGCTGTGGGCAGCGTAGAAGCCCCAAAGGCGAATCTGCTGAAAATGCACGCTTTCCGTAGGGAATGGGACGATTTTTGCTTCTGGAGGACCTTTGTGGGGCGCCTCGTGGTACTATTTCAAGAGTCTTGGGGACTGATGGGGCCGTCTGGATTCAATCTTCGGCGTTTCGGAACGATCTCTCGTCGACTCGTAGCTCTCTTGGACCGTTCCGGGACCCTTTTGAGCCTGTTTGGCCCGTTTTAGGGCCTCCTGAGGCTCCAAGTGTGCGGCCGACACCTTTGCCCCCCACCACCCCACCCTCCTTCCAAACCGTCCGGACCGGCGCCCGGGGGAGGGATTTGGGGAGGGGGAAGCATCTCACACGCCGTGACCCCAAGGGGTCGACGGATTCTTGATATTATGATTATTCTTCTTATTATCAGTGTTGCCATTCTTATGGGTTGCCGGTTATGATCCTTATTGGTATTCTATTACCACTATCATTATCATCTGGATCATTCGTATTATCATTCTCTCCATTCTCCTCATTCTCCCCCTCCTCCTCCTCCTTCTCCTCCTCCTCCTCCTTCGCCTAGCTCACACTCGGCCCCCGACCTCTCCTCGGGCGAGGGTCTCGAGGCAGTCCCAGCCGCGGCAGCGACGGTGCCCACAGAGACTCGAGAGAGGCAGACAGCACACCGATCTCCTCCTCCTCCTCCGCCTCCTCCTCCCTGCTCTCCGGAGGCCTCTGGAGGCGCCTCCTGAGCCCCTCAGATACCTCCAGACGCCCAAGAAGTGAGATCCTCCTCCTCGACCCTCCCCCGTTGTCGTCGTCGGCGTCGCCCACCTCCCTCGGTGGAGAGAGGCAGTGTCGGCTGTACTTCAACGGCCGGGTGGATTGCGGCGACGGGCTCTCCAACTACAGCCTCGGGAAGCTCGCCAGGCTGCACGGCGCTGAGGCCGCCAGTGTCCCGGCGGGGGGGACAGGAAACGGTTGTCAAGCAGTGGCGAGTGCTCAAGCGGCGAGTGCTCAATGGGGCCTCCGTGGGGTGCCTGGACAGGTCTGGGTGCTCGATGTGATGTAGATCGATTGCGTAGGGGAAAGAGGATGATGATGATGATGATGATGAGGAGGAGGAGGAGGAGGAGGAGGAGGAGGAGCAGGATAAGAAGGAGGAGAAGGAGGAGGAGGAGGAGGAGAAGGAGGAGGGGGAGGAGGATCACCAAACAAAGCCGACAGGAGTCATGAATCAGGAGGAGGAGGAGTAGGAAGTGGAGGAGGAGGAGGAGGAGGAGGAGAAGGCTTTTGGGTCGCTTTCACTTGGAGGGGAGGGACAGTGGGCTTGATAGGATCGGCTAGGCACAGGAGGAGGATTTTAGGTTTTCTGTTATGGGGTGGTCGGAGGGCACTAGGGGGTTATGCAGCGCTTTTGGGAGGCCCTATGGTTGAGGGGGATGATGTGGAGGATTTGGATTTGGATGGGGGAGGAAGGATGAAGAGGACGAAGAGGAAGGAAAGGAACAGGATCAGCAGCAGCAGGAGAATGGGGGCCATGGTTTGAGTTTTTGTTTCGAGTGTGCATTCGAGCTCTTCGGGGGCCTTGAGGGCTTATGAGTAGTAGGAGTACGACGACGATGGAGCAGGAGCAGGAGGAGGAGGAGGAGGAGGGGGAACAGGAGCGACAGGAAAACGAGGAGGGACGGCAGGAACAGAGCAGTTGGCACCGAGGCACGCTGGCTGGCCACCTCTAGTTCCTGCTCGATGCCGACCGCCCCTGCTGCTCCTTCTGCCTCTGCCGCACCTGCTGGCTGTGTTGCTCCCGCTTCTCCAGGTGCGCTTGCCGCGCTTGCCGCGGCAGCTGCGCTCGCTGCTGGTCGACGGCTGCTCGCCGCCGCCGCTGCTGCTGCGGCCTCCTCTGCTCCTGCTCCTCCTGCTCCTCCTTCTCCTCCTCCTAGGTGTTGTGGTCCGAGGCGCCCCATTTTGGGCTAGCGGCCCGACAGACCACGACCCCAGTCCCGCGGGGCGCGTCAGGGACGGGCGCGCGCGCGATCTGTTTCGCCCGCGTGGCACCGTCGGCTGCGGCGCGCAAGAGCCTCGGCGAGGAGGCGCCTGTGCCGTGAGCGCGACCTGCAGCTGCTGCAGGCACATCACGGCAGCTCTCCCCCGAGTTCGATTGCGTGGCGCAGGAGTGTTCCCTGGCGTGAGAGTACCAGCCGTCGGAGCTGGCAGCAGAATCAGGCCAGTCAACGGATTCAAAGGCGACCCTACAACGTCTGCTCCCAATGTGGTCACTGGAAGTATGTTACGTGGGGCCATTCTAAGTGCAGTAAGTGCTATGGGCCATACCAGGCTCAGGGCAAGGAGGCATCTACCGCGCCATGGGCTGCGTCTCAGAGCACACCACCCGCCGACGGCGGACAAGTGCCTGGTCAGCCGATCGCCATGCCAGCTGAGTTGGTGGAGCAGCTCCAGAAGTGGTCTGAGCAGTTCCCCGCCTTGCTTGGCGTGGTGCAGGCCGTGGTGCCCAAGCCCCAGCAGATCGTCGAGTACCGCGCGCTGGAGCTCGACCGCCTCGCATCCCAGCAGCAAACGGAACTCGCCCGTCACGTTGAAGCTGCTGCGAAGGCAGAACGGTTGGCTCATCAGGATGTGCAGTGGAAGCCCGACCGTGTCAACAAGACTCGCCTCCTTCTCGGTGAACAGGAGGAGGCCCATGCCGATGCCTTGCGCTTGCTCCAGTCAGCCCAGCAGGAGAAGTTGGCCGCTGAGCAAGCCACGGTCGCTTTCAACCCCGGCCAGTTCAAGAAGGACAAGCAGGATGAGATCGCTGCCCAGCGGCAGGCCCAGGCCCAGGCCGAGGCGGCGGCCGCTGCCCAGACCGCCCAGCGGGCGCAGGGGGCATGCGCCCATGGCGCCGTGCCAGCCAAGCCTGGCCATGCCGCAGGAGGCCCAGTCAGACGTGAAGCTGGAGGCAGTTCTCCTGACGTGGCAATGGCAGATGCTACGGATGACGGCCCACGTGCTCGTGATGTTCCTGCAGGTGTGCCCGTCTTCCCCAAGAATATCCACTGCTGCGTTCGCGATTCCCGGATTGATTACAACTATTTGGAGTCTCACTTGCATCTGCTGGATGATGCCCAATTGGAGTCCCTCGCCAACTGCACCACCATCACGCTCGAGCAGTGGAAGCAGTTCCGAGTTCATGTCAACGGTCGGCAGGGAGGTGAAGCAGACCTTGCGAGCGACGCAGGGAGTGATGCAGGTGATCTTGGCGAGAGGGAGGAGCTCGCCAACCTCAAGAAGCGGGCCGCGGAGCAGGGGCTCGCCGCCACCCAGGCGCAGCGGTGCCAGGCCCTGGTCACCACCATCGCGGGGAACAGGGCTGCGAAGCGCACGCGCCGCTCTGAGGCCCAGACATGTGAGATGTACCGTGCTTTCTGTGCTGCAGCTGCTAATAATCTTGTCTCTGGAGCAGCCGCTCCACCGCAGCAGCTTTAGAACTGGCCCAGCCCCAAGTGGGGAGGCGGATGCACGTGCACGCGTGTATTTCCAGTTTGTAAATATCACTAGATGGTCTAAGCTGGCCCAGGGCTTCCTTTCTATTAAGGTGTATGAGGTTGATGGTCTATTTATGGCCGAGCATCATCTACGGGGTGATGCTGATATATTCCGTGCTAAGAAGCTTTGCAGGCAGCTTCGTTGGTCGCCTTATTTCCAGGATGCGTTGGCGTCTCCAGGCGGGGGCACTCATGGTGGCGTCTGTGCCGTTGTCCAGCCAGGGTTATGCACCCAGAAGTTTTTGATCCAGACCAGCAAGGTTGCCCAGGCCGGCTTCGGAGATTGTTGGTTTTTCCTGGGGATGCGGTTTCGGTCCTGTACGATCGCCGTGGGGGTGATTTACTTGGTTGATTCCATTGGTGTCTCTGGGGCTAATACCCATCAGCTCCGTGCCGTCGCGGAGTTCGTCAATGCCCTGGCGGTGCCCTGGGTCCCCATGGGGGGTTTCAACGTGGCACCAGAGCTTTTAGAAGATCTTGGCTTTCTCGGACTGGTTCGCGCCCGCACGATCGTGCCAGATAGCGTCGCCTTCACATGCGATGCGGGGGAGACCATGATTGACTATGTTGTGTGCAGTGAGAGTTTGTGCGCTTATGTTAAAGTATCGGCTGACGCCCGATCTCCGTTCAGGACCCATGCTTGTCTGGATGTGGTGTTCCGCTTCGATGCGCTCTATACTCCCGTTTGTCAGAGGCGCATTCCCATGGAGATCCCAGAGGCTTTTGGTCCTGACAGTGTCTGGCTCTCCTATGTTGCCGAGGCCTCCTCCACTTTGGTTCCTCTGGATATGCAGATCCCTGGTGACATCATCGCTGCCATGCCGCAGCGCACTGTGGAAAATACGCCCCCCCCCCCCCCCCCCCCAGCTCGGCATGAAGTACTTCGTGTGGCCCCGAGCTGTTGAACTTATGTTGCTTTCGCGTGCCTGTGCGCTGGTGGACGAACCGCACCAGTACTTCGGTCGTGGCACCGTTTTGCAAAGGCGAGTTGTCTCTCTTGCGCGGAGAGGACCTGTTGCCCAACGCTTCCGCTGCCCGACCCTCGCATTTTGGTCCATGGTCTCCGCGAGGTTGCACGAGTATTGGAAGCTCCTGAAGGCCCCGTTCAGCAGCCACGCTAAGAGGCTTCGTGAGGTCCCTGTCAGCTTTGTTCCTATGGTGGGATCTCATATCGGGCCTCTGAAGGACCTGGACGAGGCCAAGGCTGGGGAGACTCTTCTGGGAGACCCTCCATACAATCGTGAAGATGCTCGGCTCATGGTAGATCGTGGCGCCGATATCACTACGCGCGCGTGGACACAGGTATACGAGCATACCCGCAAAAGCATTCGTACATGGTTACAGCAAGCCCTTCCGCGTGGTGCCAAACAGGTACATGCATATCTTTAAAGCTGAAGGTAAAGTGCACGTTGAATAGTTTGAGTCTCGTTCGGGTGTGGTGTGCGACCCAGTGGCTATGATGAAGCACCGAGAGCAGTTCTGGGGGTGCTGGTGGGCGCCAGACCCTCAAGTCCAGCGGTGCCTCAACGCTGGATTGGATGAGCTGCGGGCACTTGCCCAACTTTCCCTGGTCGAGGTGCAACCCCTCGAGATGAAGGGTATTTCTCGTGCTTGCGTTCGTTCTGGAGAAGGCACCGCCGCTGGGGTGGATCTATGGTCCCCCAGATCTCTTTTGGCTTTGCCAATCGCCGCGCTGGAGCAGCTCACAGACATCTACGTGGGGATCGAGTTTCCCCTCACCTTCCCTCCCCAGTGCTCGTTCTGCCTCATGGCCATGCTGCCGAAGTCTGTCAAAGAGGAGAGAGCGATCACCAAATGTCTTACCTTGTGCCGTATGTATTGTAAAGCTCGTGGTTTTGATATCGACGCTTGGAATGCCTCCCATCTTGAGTTTTAGGGTACCGCTGTTAAAAACTCGTCGGCCCTGAGAGCCACGCTGTTTCGGGCAGTTTGCCATGACATCGCTCTCTCGTCTGGTATGGCGGCCGTCTCGGCCCACTGGGGCATGGGGAAATTCTTCGACTCCGTCTCGCCCCACAAACTCATGCATTTGGCTATTAAGCATCAGTGCCCTGCCTACCTCCTCTACCTCGGCCTGTTGGTGCATGCGTCCCCGAGGGCTCTGGAGGTCTCCCGGATGCTGTCGGCTATCCCCAAGGCGGGGGAATCTATACTTGCAGGCTGTAGTCAGAGCATGCCTTGGGTGAAATGTTACCTTACGACGTCCTGGCGCGAGCCCACTTTCGGGTCCCTGGAGGTTCCCTTGGAGGCCCATTGGTCAGGGTTCCCGTGCGTTCGTACGTCGGCGACATCACTCAGCTCCTCCAAGGGACTCCTAAGTTCCTGGCCAGGTATTTCCCGCAGGCAGTGGCAGCTTTTCATGACGGCGTCACGGATCTAGGCTGCTTCGTGTCGCACAAGTCAGTGGCAGTGGCTTCAAGCAAGGACGTGGAGCGTATCTTGCGACCGATGCTCGATAAGTTTAGCCTGGACCTCCCCTTCGCGAATTGCGTGAAGGATCTGGGCACAGTCACTACTTTGTCTAAGAGGCGGGCTACTCGGAAGCTGAGGGTGAGAAGGGGTATAGCGTTCAAGAGAAGTCGTAAATTTAAGCACCTGGCTGCAATGTGTGGGAGGTCTAGGAAATATTCAAGCCTGGAGTGCTCTCGGTTGGGGCCTGGGGTCACAATATCTTGGGGTTACCCTACCACGAACTCAAGAAGGTTCGTGCCTCTGCGGCTACCTGTTCTGGATTCTGGAGTTCTGGAGCATGTACTACTACTGTGCTACACCTTCTTAGTGATTTTAAGGATGACCCTATCTACCGCCTCAGGATTGAGCAGTTTTCTTCGCTGGCTGGCATCTGGCCTTCTCTACCGAGTGGTACACAGGCTGGTGCGCGCAGAGCATGGGCTCGAATGAAGGACCTCTTTGCTCAACAAAACTCCTGCTGAAAGGTGGCGTTGTGTTCGGGGCCCTATTGCGGCCGTGTGCGTCACTGTCCTCGACCTGGAGTGGATCCCCAGGGCCGTGGATCTCTGGGAGATCCCTGGGTTCCCGAACCTCCAGATCACCGACCCCGATTTTCGGTACCACCTCGTCCGCAGGGTTCGGCATACGTGTTCTCAGCAGGTTTGGGCAAAGGCGTCAGAACAGTATTGTGCTCAAGGAATAGAGCACGGTGCAGACCTCGCTGTTTTTTTTCGGCGGCTCCATAAGAGTTTATTGAAGGGGCACGACTACCAGCGTGCAGCCATGCTGGTGAACATTGTGGTTGGAGCCTGCTGGCCTGAAGGTCGGCTGCACGACTCTGGTTACGCTTCTACTGGTCTATGTCCGCGATGTGCAGATGAGAAGGAAGATATGCAGCACCGATGTTGGCAATGCCCCAGTAATGGTTTTATAGAAAATACTGCCGTTTTAGCCACTTCTCATCTATGTGCACGCGCGGTGGCTGCCTCCCCAGATTCCTCTTTGTGGTCCCGGGGGCTTCCGCCCCTGGCCAGTACGTGGGGGGTTGTCCCTCCACCAGTCTCGCAGGTTTGGTCCTGGGGTCTGTTCGGAGCGCAGCAAGTTATCGAAGGAGGTCATTGGGGTTTAGATGGATCTGGTGGGAAGCATGCTCTGGATGAACGCTTGAGGAGGTGTGGATGGGCTGTTTGTCGGCTCGGAGAGCCGCAAGATGGCCAAAAAAGTGTGAGTGCTGTTCGTTGTGGGTCCCTCCCGACTCCCGAGCAGTCCAGTCCGAGGGCCGAGTTGTTCGCTTTCCTGGTCGTCCTGAATCACACTGTCGGAGATATTGCGTGCTACACTGATTACCTGCCCTTGAGCCGTGCGATGTCCAAGTCGCGGGCTCATGTTTCCCAGCGTTCGCCTATGCTCGATCTGTGGGTCTTGATCTGGGATGCGATCGATCGTCGGGGCCCTGGCCAGATCACCGTTCTCTGGACGAAATCTCATCCTACTCCTGAGATGCAGGAGAAATTCGCCATCGGTTCTGACGAGTTTTTCTTGAATTGGTGCGCTGATTTCTTTGCAGGATGGGCTGCAGACGCAGTCTCCGTCACCGATGATGTTGCCATGCCGGTGCAGGAGAGCGATGGCCTTACCCACTCCATCCTGTGCAGGCTTTTAGCCACTAGCATGGAGGTGGCCACTTCCTGCAGGCGACGGGCCGCCCAGAAGGTCGGCCGCGCGGCGGCGACGCCCCGCGCCCTCTCCTCTCTCGGCACCCGCCAGCTTCGCCTCCTCCAGGCGGGTCATCAGTGTCGGAAGAGGGGTGAGTTTCTGATTTGTCAGATTTGCTGCCGTAAGTTTCGTTTGAGGGGTCTCCTGCGGCGTTTCTTCCCTGGGCCTTGTTGCGGCCCCAAGGCCCTCGCCCGTGAGACCCCAATGATGCATCCCCTGTTTCCGCGGGTTCACAGTTCTCATAAGTTGGACGTGATTTGCGGAGTACTGTTTTGTACCCAATGCGGTAGTCATGGGGTTGAGAATTCCGTCAACCTGAGCAGGCAATGCCCACCTTCCCCCTCCAAGTCGGGGAAGGAAGTGCTCAGTCGTCTGTCCAGGGGCCTCCCGCCCAAGAGTGGGGCCCCCTGGCCTCGTTGATGTGGTGAATCGTGCCCTGGCTTGACCAGGTCTCCACGCTTGCCCAACCCAATCCTCCTCCTCCTCCTCGTTCTCCCGCTCCCCCCCCGCTTCCACTGCCGCTCCTTGTCCCGCTCCTCCTCCTCCTCGTCCTACCCCTCCTCCTCCTCGTCCTCCTCCTCCTCCTCCACAATTACTCAATATGCTTACTACTCTCCTTCTTCCCCTGATGACGTGCTGGGAGTGTTCGCCTACCCCCGCGTCCTGTTTTTTTTACACGCAAGATTCCCGGGAGTTGGGTTTTCGCTGGCATTTTTTCCAAAATGCTGCTCTCGCTGAGGCGCCGGCCTCATTTTCGGGCCCCGCTCGTTCCGAATCGTGCTCCCGCTGCAGCGTGGGTCTCATTTTCGGATCGGTGTTTTGCCTCCGTCGTTCAGGATTGCGTTCTCGGCCCAGCGCGGGCCTCTTTCTCGCGCGCCCATCCGGCCGCCACCACCGCACCGCGCCCCGCCCCGCCCACCGCCACTTCCACCCACCAACGCACGCACGCACGCACGCACGCGCACCGCCACCACCACCCCACCACCCCACCCACCACCACCACGCTACACGGCGTCACACCACATCACACGCGCGCGCACACAGACACACACGCACGCACGCACGCACGCACACACACACACACATACACATGCACACACACACACACACACACGCACACACCACCACCACCACCGCCACCACCACCACCGCCATCACGCACGCACGCACCTGGCCCACCACCAAACCACCAAGACGCCACACCACGTCACACCACAGCACACGCGCACACACGCACACACACACACACACCACCACCACCACCACCACCACCACCACCACCACCACCACCACCACCACCACCACCACCAACCATAACCACAACCACGCACACACGCACGCACGCACGCACGCACCACCACCCACTACGCACGCGCGCGCGGAGCCACAGGTCCGCTACGACACGCGTCCGCGGATAGAGAAAATCAGCGCCATGGTAAGGGATGGGAGGGATGGGTAGGACGTCAGATATGACGCGAGCGCACATAGCTTGTCCTCTTCCCACCCCTCCCGCATCCCTCCTGCTCCTCCTGCTGTTGCTCCTCAGGCCCCACCCCTCCGTCCTCCAGAGGTCACCGTCCGGCTGACCAAGCGGGGAGTCACGCATGTCGTGTGCACCCAGTTGGCTGTGGCCAAGGACTGGCAATGGCAGGATGGGGCATTTCCTCCTCGTCCTTCTGCTCCTCCTGCACGTTCTCTATCGCGGCCGCGAGCCGCCGAGGGCTTGAAAGCGAGGGGGATGTTCGGACCGAAGCGCTGCTGCGGGGAGCCTCGGCGAACCGTGGGGCAGGTGAGGCACCGCCCTCCCCTAGCTATGCCGTGTGCAGTAAGCGGGCCTTGGACGTGCCCGGGAGGGTGTCAACTCTCCCAGGGGTGGCCCAGGCAGCCCGCGTGGCCAGAGTGCATGGCACTGCTGGTCCTGTGCTGGTCCTCCTCCCCGTCCTCCTACCACCCATCGTCTTGCACTCTTCTTCGTAGTCGTCCAGGATGGCCGCGGCCTGGCCGCGGCCTGGCCGCGAAGGGGGTGGGGGGCCGTCGAGTCCTCCGCCTCCTCCTCCTCCTCCTGCTCCTCCTCCTCTTCCTCCTCCGTCTCCTTCTTCTCCTCCTCCTCCTCCTCCTTCTCCTCACCCTTCTCCTCCTCCTCCTCCTCCTCCTCCTTCTCCTCCCCCTCCTCCTCCTCCTTCTCTTCCTCGTCCCTTCGTCTCCCCTCATCCTCCGAGGCCTCCTTGGTGGCTCGAAGAGACAGCGCTGGAGGCTTCTGGCCATTCACTGCGTTCCGAGGCCGCTTCGTGGCGCAGGAGACCTGCCATCCCCCCCTCATCTGCTATTTCCTATTCCTCTTGCTCGTCCTCCTCCTCCTGCTCCTCCTCCTCCTCCTCCTCTTCCTCCTCCTCCTTCGCTTCCTCCTTCCTCCTGCCCAGGGTTCTCCCTCTGTGTTTTCAGTTTTCCAGAATTTCGAAGTGGGTCCAGCCGTGGCCAGACAGGCGGCCCAGGAGGCCCCAAAGGTTCACAACCCTTGCCAGCTGCCCCATGGGGCCCTACACTATCCAAAAGCGAATGCAAACTCAGATCCTTATTCGTCCTCCCTTTTGTCGATCTCTAGGGATCGCTGAGGGTACCCCTTTTATCCTTCGGCGCCCCACATACGGCTGCCGAGCCAGGGGTGACCCAACTCTCCCTCATGCATCCTGATATGCATACCCCTTTCGGTACACTTGGGGCTCCGTGCTTGCACGGGCGACGCTTGCAGCAAAGAGTAACGGCTCGCATCTGCGATGGAAGCCCCCTTGCGAGCGTCCAGCTGATGCTGTGCTGGCGCCTCAGCTCGAAGCCCCCCCCCCACGTCTCCCGACGGCGAAATGGCACTCCAAAACGGGCCAAGAGGGCTCCCAAAGGCTGTCCAGACGGCCCACGCGGGGGACGATTCGGTCCAAACCGCCCAAGATTGCCTCTAGACAGCCCCATGGGCGTCCGAGACGCTTGCGCACGCGACCACAAGGCGCTCCAAGCAGGCCTGTGAAGATGCGAAGGATGCGCCACCCGACCCCCCCTTTGCCCCCCCGAAACGGGCACGGCACCTCACCGCACGGCCCCTCGCACTCGGCAGCAGCTCCTGCCGCGCCGGCATCGGCACAGGCGCTCGGTGCTCCCCCCTCCCCCTCCTCCTCCTCCTCCTCCTCCTCCTCCTCCCCCTCCTCCTCCTCCTCCTCCCTTCTCCTCCTCCTCCTCCTCCTCCTCCTCCTCCTCCTTGCTCCCTCGGGCAGTGCCGCTGGCTCTGCCCCCACCCCTGCAGCGCCCAGCGGTCGCGCCCACGGCAGTCCCGATGCCGCGGCGGCCGTGTCCGAGCACCCGCCGCCGACGGCCTGGAGGCCGCGGTCGGGGTGCTGCGGGGGGGGGAGCTGCCGCAGATGGGCGGCATGGCCTCTCGAGTCCTCCAACAATCTTCGTCTCCTCCTCCTCCTCCTCCTCCTCCTCCGCCTCCTCCTCGCTCTCCTCCTCCTCCTCCTCCTCCTCCTCCTCCTCCTCCTCCTCCTCCATCTCCTCCCTCCTCCCTCCTCCTCCCTCCTCCTCCTCCTCCTCCTCCTCCTCCTCCTCCTCCTCCTCCTCCTCCCTCCGCGCCCCGGACTCGGTGCGGCGGGTTCGCGTCGTGTCGACGCGGCGGCCGGCTACCCCGCTGCGTGCGCTCCAGCTCTCGGAGCGCTCCCGAACGCTCAGAGGAGGCCTCGCCGCCCGATGCACCTTCCAGACTTGCCGGATCTCCGAGGTTCTCGATTCAGCCCCACCCGATGTGATCCTCGTCCTGGCTTCGTTGTCAGTGGCCCTCCATCGGCAAGTGTGGAATCGCCGATCGGGCAAGCTTGAACGATCCACGTCGTGTTAAGTCGGGCATGTTCTTGTACCTGATAAATACTCAAGCATCGGGAAACAGTCTGATAACGGTTTTCGTGCTCTTCGATATCTGACATAGATGAATATGATTATGATGATGTTGATGTTTTCTCTTTTCCTCAGAAGATCCGCTTGCGGGAGGACATGCCTGACCTAAACGTAGTGTCAGAAGCCACCGCTGGGGCGGCTGCGACACGAACCTGCCGTACGCGAGCAGCTCCATCGGCAGGCGGATATGCTCATCAGTCGTTGGAAGAAGGTAGCTGTTGCTTCCCAGGTTCCAGTCTGCCTTATTATGTTCAATGGAACAAAAATCTTAGGGAGGCTTGTCCAAGGGGGTTGTCCGGAGGGGGTGTCCGGGGCTTGTCCGGGCTTGTCCGGGCTTGTCCGGGGCTTGTGCGCGGGGTTGTCCGGGGATTATGTTTGATAGGTTTTTTTTTTTCCATTGAACATCGTAGGCATCCTTCCTGCCTCAAGGATCGAGTGGTGCTCCTGTCTCCTTCGTCTTCAGGGAACGGGCGGAGGCCCAATCTACTTCCAGCGCGTTCCTGCTTCACGGTCCCACCCACTTCTCCTCCCCCTCCTCCTCCTTTCCCTCCTCCTCCTCCTCCTCCTCCGCCTCCTGCTTCTCCTCCTCCTTCCCCTCTTCCTCCTCTTCCTCCTTCTCCTACTCCTCCTCTTCCTCTTCCCGTCCTCCTCCTCCTCATGCTCCTCCTCACTCTCCTCCTCCTCCTCCTCCTCCTCCTCCTCGTCCTCATGCTGCTCCTCCTTTCCTGCACGCGTGTAAGTGATGAGCGCTGCATGCAGGCCGTCCGCCCCCAGATGGACGACTTGCGCAGGCCCATGTAGGCTCGGGTCGGCCTCGCGCAATCCGCTCTGCAAGCTTCACGCCCATGCTGGACTCTCCGTGCCCAGCGCTCGCAGCTCATTCTCAGCTGCCCTGGCACTCCCGTGCTGAAACGCACCACGCACCGTGTTCAAAAGGTCTGTGTCACAACGCTGCGTGTTGGCTCGGCACGTGTAGGCGCACGTGTTGTCGGACCGGTCGCGCCATACTCAGGTGTTCAGGCTACGTGTGGAGCTCCGTGCCAACACGCTGCGTGTTGTGTGTTGCGTATCGGGGGGTTAAGCAGCCCGTATGTTCTGGTATTTTATTCTGGCACGGCAACTAGGCAATGGGTTGGGCCGATTCTGTGTTCCAGCATGTCTGAGGAGCCATCTTGTGACCAGCACAGTTGCAAAGCAATCGACAATCGCCCGCATCAGTAGAGCGTGTCGTTTGCGCGTCAAGTCAGGCACGCACCATTTCCATCAGTTGCGTTACCACCGCGCATGGTCTTCAGTTGCGATCTTTTTGTTTTGGTGGGGAGACGGCATCGGCGGTGTCTTTCGTAGAGTAGTGTTGACACTCTCCACCGTCGCAATTGTACAACGCCTCGGAAAATACAGCAAATGCCTGAACACTATCCCGCGATTGTGTCTTCTTGCTGCTTTCCGCGTTCATACACGCAAGACGTGCGCGATGGCCAGTCGATCGGAGGTTGGGGGGTGAGATCGCAGTGGAACGGAGACCCCAAACAAGGAAATCGTTTCGTTTCGTTCGTGGCGTGCGTGCGGGCGGGGCGAAGCTGCGTGGGCGCGCTTGAGGAATGAGCCCGCCGTTGCTAGGGCTCCTCCGTCCGTCTGTCCGTCAGGCGGTGGCTCGCGGTGTCCCGTGGTGTCCCGTGGTGTCCCCTTGAGTGAGATCGATACTGAGATCGATACTGAGATCGACACTGAAATCGATGTGGTGCCCCGAGGTGTCCCGTGGTGTCCCGTGGTGTCCCGTCGAGTGAGACAGATAGTGAGATCGATAGTGAGATCGACAGGTGTCGTGATGACCCGTGGTGTTTTGCTGGGTGAGATCGATAGTGAGGTCGATACTGAGATCGATACTGAGATCGATGTGGTGCCCCGAGGTGTCCCGTGGTGTCCCAAACAGTGAGATCGATAGTGAGATCGACAGGTGTCCCGTGGTGTCCCGTGGTGTCCCGTTGAGTGAGATCGATAGTGAGATCGACAGTGAGGTGGATGTGGTGTCCCCTGGTGTCCCAAAAAGTGGCCCGTAGTGTCCCGTGGTGTCCCAAAACGCGGGATCGGTAGTGAGATTGTTTATGAGATCGGTACTGAAGTCGATGTGGTGCCCCGAGGTGTCCCGTGGTATCCCAAAAAATGAGATCGATAGTGAGATCGATAGTGCGATCGACATGTGTCCCGTGGTGTCCCGTGGTGTCCCGTTGAGTGAGATCGATACGGTGATCGATATTGAGATCGATACTGAGATCGATGTGGTGTCCCGTGGTGTCCCGCGGTGTCCCGTGGTGTCCCGTTGAGTGAGATTGATAGTGAGATCGATACTTAGATCGACAGGTGTTCCGTGGTGTCCCGTTGAGTGAGATCGATAGTGAGATCGATAGTAAGATCGATGTGGTGTCCTGAGGTGTCCCATGGTGTCCCGTGGTGTCCCGTGGTGTCCCGTTGAGTGAGACCGATAGTGAGATCGATAGTGAGACCAATAGTGTGATCGAGAGGTGTCCCGCGGTGTCCCGTGGTGTCCGGTGGCGGCCCGTGGTGTCCCGTTGAGTGAGATCGATAGTGAGATCGATAAAAAGGTCGACAAGTGTCCCGTGGTGTCCCGTGGTGTGCCGTGGTGCCCCGTTGAGTGAGATCGATACACTTCTGGTTCAGGAGGGGCTCTGGTTTTCTGGCAGTTCCTTCGACGCATGTCGTAGAGCCTAATCGTGACCGAGGCTCACCTTGGCCAGAAACGCATTTTCGCTCTTGAATCAGCGTTCCGAGTCTCAGCGCGGTGATTGTATCACGTGCGCTCGTTGGGCACTGCTTCTGTGTAAGTTGACTAATACTTGAATCCCAGGTTTTTCTGTCAAGACTTGAACCTGGTTGCTTGATACCTTCTAAGTTTTGACTCCCAGATGAGACCTCTCGCCACAGAACTCTGTATCATCCAGTATCTCAAGTACGTCATGTTGGCTCGACGTCGGCAAAACAGTAGATGATCCTGGCAGCGACACGACTCAGTCATATATCGAGTTGTTTCTAGTGTTGTTCGTCGTTGTTTGGTTTCCGGCGTCGCAAGTCTCGTCTCTGCGACCGTTGTTGTTGTCAATGTTATGACAACCTAGGGGCACGGCCATCGTGTCCAAGCGCACCGCCGCTCGCCTCCGCGTGCTCGGTGGCATGCATCTTCCGTGCGTAAACAAGCACCAGGCCTAAACATGTTGTTCGGCAGTGGAGTTCTCATCTGTCCACTGACCTGAACAACGCTTTGCAACACTTGCGTTTACGATCGCAAGCTGCTGTGCTGATGCGCAGTCGACCAAAACGTTTCCCAACAAGTTCTCTCTCATCGCCTTTCTGCATTACCCGTGCGGCAAACAACATGTGAATATGGGTTCGTTAAATAACAGCATCAGACCTCATCCTTCCCTTCAGCCGCCTCCTCCTTCCGCTCCTCTTAGGACAAGTGCGAGGGCAGAAGCGACTGCACTCTGGTTAAGGGTCCGATCTCGGCTGCTGTAGCCTGTTGCAGACAAGTCGGTTGGAGACTTGGGCTTGGTGTGTGCATGCTGGTGTCGGCTGAAGACGTCATAACTGATCTCACCAGCCAGTGCCCCCGCTCAGTTCTTTAGCCCGCGAGGCAGGGAACCGAGGATTGCCTGCATCGGGGGCCACAGTCGAACCCTACCCCTACCCCCCACGATTTTTGAGGGGGGGTGGGTGGGGTTCACTTCGCTTGGGAGCTCCCGAACAAGGTGAACCCCACCCTCCCCCTCAGAAATCGTGGGGGGTAGGGGTAGGGGTCGCATGTGGCCACCTACTGCAGGACACAGCCCGCCAGGAAGGCCCCGTCGTCCTCAACTCCCCCCCCCCTCCGTCGCTCGTGTCCTGGGCCCAGGAGGGCCGACCGTCGGCGGCGAGCGAGGGGGGGAAGTGCGAAGGGGCGGGCCGTGTCAGAAGGCTCTCGGAGGCCCCCGGCCTTTTGAGAAGGTTTCTAAGCCCTCCCCGAAGACGCCGAAAAAAAAAACGTCCCAGAAGGCGCGAGGGCTTCGGAGAAGTCCCGCCGCCTTCCGAGAAGCCCTTCTCCTGCTCAGTTCCCCCCCTCGCTCGCCGCCGGGACTGGACTCCCCAGCATGAGGCCTGCTTCAGAGCTAGCACTCCGAACGGCACCGGGGCGCGGCAGCGGAAGCCGAAGGAGGGTCCCACGACGGACCCGCTCGGCGCTCTGTGAGGCCACTGCCCGGGAAGCTCAGCCAACTGGGCCACGGGCGCGTGCTCGGCCACCTGGGTGTATGTTCATGAGTGCAGTGGAGGCCCATGCCAAGAAGCACCCTGCTTGCCTCCATGGTGCCCTTAATGCCTTAGGTTTCGATGGTTCTGCGCTGTGGGGAGCGCGCTGTTCCCGCACCAAGAGTCGACGGACGTCCTGGGGTCTCAGGGTGTGGTTTCTTCCCATCCCATCCCCTCCTCCTCCTCCTCCTCCTCATCCTCCCTCTCCTCCTCCTCCTCCTCCTCCTCCCCCTCCTCGTCCTCGTTCTCCTCCTCCTCCTCCTCCTTCTCCTCCTCTTCCTCGTCCTCCTCCTCCTCCTCCTCCTCCTCCTCCTCCTCCTCCTCCTCCTCCCCCTACCCACTCAAGCGCTTTTGGCTCGAGTCTGTTTTTCGGCAGTCTCGACCATCACTCCCAGGGCTGTACCAATTTTGTGCTCGTTTGAGAGCCACCGACCCCTCTGGTCGGTGGTTAACGCTGGGACACGATCACGATTAAGATTCTTCCGCCATGGCGCCAGTCTCCCCGTACACTAGCCCTGCCAGTGGATGGGGACAAGTACCGTGGTGGCCTCATAACTTTCATGGCGTTCAAGGAGGACAGCAGCTGCCGCAGGCGCCGTCGGGCGGCAAGTGGCATTGTCCTTCCAGTGGATGTAAGAAGAACAAAGCAGCCTGGCAGCAATGTAAGGTTTGCTGGGCGCAGAGGCTGTCGCCGAGCACCGGACCACCTCGCCCCCCTGGCGGGGTATGGGCCAATCCCAGGGCGCCTGGGCATTGGTCAGGTCCTGCTGCTGGGCAAGCTCCTCTTCCTGTTCGTCTTGGTCCGTTGTTCATGCCTGGTGGAAGTCAGTATGGACATCAACAGGGTGGACAACATCGCGTCGGAACTGGTCCTGCTGGCGGTGCCGCCGTCACCACCCCCAAGGGCGAGCTCAAGATGCTCAAGCAGCTGGTGGACCAGCTCGAGGCCGTTGGGGACTCGGACGGCGCTGCGAAGTACCACAAGCTGGCTACTGCTAAGGAGGCCGAGATCGCCAGCTCACGGCCAGATCCCCCGCTACAGGTGCAAGTCAACCGTGCCTTCCACGACATGCGCGCGCTGCAGGGGAGGCTGTCTAAGGTGTCAACACTACCGAGGCGACGGCTGCACAGCTCGAGGAGCACAGGGGCCGCGTTGCGTCCCTGTCCGCGGACCTGCGGGACGCGGAGTAGAAGCACAAGGAGTTGGTTGACGAGTTGTATTCTTCGGTGGCGCCCAAGCCACAAGTGCCTCCTCACGCTGCCCCTGGGCTATCGATCGAGTCCATACAGGCAGGGGAGGACATCAACATTAAGTTTGCGAACCTCGACACGTCAGCGTACGATCTCACAGCTGAGGATCGCACGGAGTTCGTGGATCGGTGCACGCTTCATTAGGCCGAGCTGCAGAAGACCGTGAAGGCCATGTTCGGCTCTGCCATGGAGAAGTTCCAGCAGCCGGAGAAGAGGCAGAAGGAGGAAGTGGCCTGTCTGGCAGGTAAGCGTCGCAAGGGTGCTGCAGGCGTCGGACTGGTCGGGGGCCATGTGGCGGCTGCTGAGGCTGGAGGTGGTACCGTTGCCCCTGCCGATAGTGCTCATGACGCTTCTGTTCCTGCTGACACTCCTGTGGGCGTTGGTGACGATGCTGATGGATGTTCGTCTCGACGGACCAGAAGGTGCGCCTGCAACTGAGCGGAGTGATCTGCTTGCGCGTGCGCAGGCAATTGCGAGTCAGGCGTCGGCGCCTTTGGCTCCAGTTGCCTCTCCTTCTACCCCTGCTGGGGCTACCCCAGCCCCTCTTCAATATTTGGGCTGTCCAGGCCGAGGAGGGGGTCGGTTTCTCCCCACGCCTGGGCCCGCATTTGCTTGGCTCCAAATTCGTGCTCCAGAGACGTCTTTTACGTGCGGTTCGACACACCCTGGCCAGGGCCGATCTGATCGTGTCCCTCAGGGTTTCTCCGAGCCCCTATAGAGCGCCCCTGAGAGCCCCACCGAGACCAGAGGATGCAGTCTCCTCTCTGGCTTCGGGTTTTGTGTCTAGGAGTCTGGCTTTGACTGAGCCCATAGATGTTTCCTCGTTTCCCACGGATAGCTTTTGCCCGATCATCGAGACCTGTAACGCGTCAGGAGTGGGGTCGGTCCAGGCGAGGTTGGAGAAGACAACAGCTCATGTGGTTCTACTCCAAGAGCACAAGCAGCTCGAATGGCAGATTTCGTCTGCCTCGAGTTGGGCGACCAGGAACGGCTGGAAGTCCCTGTGGACTGCGGCTTCGACTGGGCCAGGTGGTGGGCCATCGGGGGGGCGCAGCCATTCTGGTGCGCAGTGTTTTTTGGGCTACGTGCTCCTCTTTCTGGCCGCGAAGTTGCGCGGGCCCGTGTTGTATCTGGCATTGTCGACCTTCCTGGTGCTGGGCCCCTCCTCATGTTCCCGGCGTGTTTCCACGATTGCGAGGACCTGTCGGACCGAAATATTGCCCTGCTCTCGGGCACCTGCTCCATGGGTGACGCCATGGGGTTGGAATTTGTTGTCGGGTGCGATTTCAACATGGAACCTGCCACTTCGTTGGGGTCGGGGGCTCAGGGGGCAAAGAATTTGACCCTGCTGGCCACGGGGGAGCACGCCTGTATATCCTCGGCTGGCCTTAAGCAGTTCGATGTTTCCTTGGCTAGCGCGGGGGTTTCCAAAGGGGTTGCTGCTGTCACGGTCGCGCGAGAGTCTCGCCTGTCTCCGCATTGTCCTGTGCAGGTGAAGCTGCGCCCGCAGGTGGGGAGATTGAAGTCTTTGGCCTTTCGGCAGCCTCCGTCGCTCCCCCCGCATGCGGTTCCCCCTTGCGCTCGTTGTCGATCCTGCCCCCCGCGCGCGGGCCCTCCCCGGGGTGCTCGAGGGTGGCCAGCGGGGCTCTGAGGTGAGAGGATTTGTCGGGGGCCCAGGAGGGCCTAGACAGGGCTTACAAGCTCTGGGCCGACGTTGCGGAAAAGGAGGTGGCTGCGGCCACGGGAGCCTCGCTTATGAGGTTCGGCATGAGGGGGCGACCCCCTGAGTTGGTTTGGAAGCCCATCGTGCCCAGGCCCCCCCAGGCCTGAGGCGTCAGAGCTGTTTGCGCGCAGATGGCTCGCGGGTGTTTTTAGCGACTGTTTCGGACGTTGGATTGCTCAGGACGAGAAGGGCGCGTGCAGGATCTTGGCCTCCCCGCAGCAGGCGCCCGACCATCTTGTCGCGGCCTTAGGGGCCCAGCTTAGTTTGAAGGAAAGGCTGGAAGGTTTCCTCCTGGACTTGCCCATGTACGAGACGGCATCGGAGCCGTGGCTGGCCAAGTTCCAGTCCTCGCACTCTGATTCCCAGGCGGCGTTGGCCATCCTGGAGGCTCAGGCTAGGAAGGGGGGGGCTAAGAGTTTTAGGGGATGGATCCTGTATAGGCGGGATAAAGGGGGGGGCAGAAGAGTGCACGCGGTTGCCAAGGAGGGCGCGGAGTGGCACCCCACTACCACCCTGTCCGCGGATAAGGAAATTGTCTGCGATCCTCTTTCGTTCCTCCAGGCCGGAAGTAGGACGTTCGCTTGTATTTGGGGTGATGGGAGAAGGCAGGATTGGTTTTCCCATGAGGTTTTGGATGAGGAGCTCCCTCTTGTGTCGGTCGAGGCGGCCCGCGCGTCCCCGAAAGGTTTTTAATATGGTACTTCGGTTGTCACGGACGGTTTCCACGTGCGGCATTTTAAAATGATGAGTGATCATGCCTTGGAAGGTATGGTTCGCATTTTCGCTGTTATGGAGGGGGCTGCCCTCCTGCCCAGTCAGGTGGCCATCGCTCTGCTCACGTTGATTCCCAAAGCGACGGTCGGATTTAGGCCTATAGGTACCTTCTGTGCGTTGCATCGGGCCTATGGCCGTGTCCGCCGCCCCCTGTGCAAACAGTGGGAGTTTGCCCACCCTCGGGAGTACTTCGCGGCGGGGCCTTCGATGGGGGCTCAGGATGTTGCGCGGCGCCAGGCGCCGCGGGCCGAATCCAGCGTTACGGACAAAGGTCAGGCGGCCACTGTGTTGCTCGACTTGTACAAGTATTATGAAACGACCGACCTTCGGAAGCTGTTATTTAGGCGCAAGCAGTTCGAGTTTCCGCTGGCGGCTGCTAGAGTTGCGATTTGCATGTATTTGCTGAGCAGATGGTTCAGATTGGCGGGGTTCACGGATGGGCCCTTCTGGGCCGCGAGGGGCATCATCGCGGGCTGCGGTGTCGCCACGACTCTCATTCGAGTATATGCCATCGGCTCTCTGGACCGTCTGGTGCTGCCGCGCCAGGTGCATTTCAAGCTGTGCGTTGACGATTCTGGACTGTCTGCCACGGGGTCGACGGAGCACATTCTCGCCCACCCCCCTCCTGCGGTGAGATCCCTGCACAGGATTCTTTCGGGGGAGGTGGACGCGATTGTATCGGATGATCCTGCTGAACGGTCCCTCATTGTTTCCTCTAAGCTGCTGGGGCAGACGCTCGGCGCGCGCCTCGGGGGCTTGGCTGGCCCGCTTGCGCCTAGCGCAGCCAACTTAGGCGCGGGCGATGCTGCCGGCAAGCCACGCCGACGTCGAGGGACGCCCAGCAAAGCCAGGTCCAGGGGTATGGAATCGAGGGCCTTTTGCGGCAGGCTTGCCCGCAGGCAGTTGAGCTGTTGAATTTCCGTAGGCAGGCGGCGTCCGTGCTTCAACCTTCGGCCAAGGGCCGTTCACTCACGTGTTTACTGCTGGCTTACCAGGAGCCATGCTGGCTAGCGGCGGTGGCGCCGATAATCCGATGCGTTGTTTTCTTTTGCTGATCCTCTGCCCGAGCTCAGAGAAGCTTGGGAGGCGGGTTTCCGTGGGGATTCGTGCCTCTGGAAAAACGTTTCGGGCCCCGTCTCAGTTTTGAGGAAGTCGCGTGAGTGAATTTCTTGGTCCATGGATTCCTTTGCTGCGATTGCGACAGACCGAGGTGATAAGATTGTGCTGACCTCAGTTTCGCCTCAGCTCCTCAAGGCGCTTTTGAAGAAGGCCGTGATCAGAATCTTGGAGTGGGACCTGGGGGCCAAACTTGGTTTGCCTGGAAGGGCTTGTGGTTCTGGAGTTTTGCGTTGGCTCCAGAGCTCTCGACTCACTCCCTTCCAGAAGGGCTGTGTAAGGCCTTGTTTTGTAACGCCATTTACACCAAGCAGCGTGCTGCCGACTTCGGGTATGTCTTCTCCTCCGTGCTGTGCCCGCTGTGCTTCGACGCTGCAGACACACTTAGGCATCGTTTGTGGCAGTGCGCGGCTGCGCAGGCCGAGAGGGGGGACTTGGTTAAGGTCAAGGTGAGGAGATGGGCGGAGGAGGCTCATGCCACCCTCGCGTGCTTCGGCGTCTTCCTGCACCCAGCGGGGAGTTTCCCGCGGCCCTTGCAGTCGGGAGGTATGGATATTGCATGGGTCAATAAGCCGAGTGTCGTTGCCACCCTGGGCAATGTTTTCTCTGGAGACGTTTTCACGGACGGTTCTTGCAGTACGAGTGTTGATTCGGAGTTGGACAGAGCGGGTTGGGCCTTCTCCCTCTGGCAACGTGACACAGGTCTCGAGATTGTGCGGGTCCGTGGGCCTGCGCGGCCGCCGGGCCCGCAGACTTCTCAGGTGGCCGAGTTTCACGCTTATGCTATTGCGCTGCAGTGGTCTACGGGCCCGTGCGATTTGTTTGTGGATTGCAAGGCCTGCGTCGACTTCCACGGTCTGCCATGGGCCGAGCAGTGCTCACGCTGGGGTCGCACAGTTTTGCAGGGCCTTCTCCCAGCAGTGCACCGTGCACAAAGTCAAGGCTCATCTCGACGTGGACGGGGCCGAAGATAGCTGGGGGCGCGACCTGCGCGACGGTAACCACGCATTCGATTTATCGGCCAAGAAGGCCATCTTGTCGCATCCCCAGCCCGATCTGGAGCAGGTGGAAGATTTAGAGCGTTCTTTGGCTGTGGCAAGAGCTGTAGGGCCCCTTGCAGCGAAGTTGATGCCACTGTGGCCTCGCCTGGATCTCGGCCCCAGTGTGGAGCGGATCCCTGTACCAGCTCCTCGGAGCGAAGGACTGGGTCCGAGACGTGCTTGGGCGTGGACGGGCAGGTTCTGGCAGTGCTCGTGTTGTTTTCATGGTTCGCGGTCTACTGACCAGCCAACCGCTGGCCTCTGTAAGGGAGGACCCGGTGTCGGGATTCGTGGCATGGATGCTCCTGCTGTCGAGAGCCTGGGGCACATAATGCAGTCAGTCTCTCTATGCCAGCGATGGTAGTTTTGTCTTCATATGTTTGCGGTGTACGAATTACACGGGCGGAGGCCAAGTGCGTGGTCTGCGCCAGCAGTGTGCGCCTCTTCCCGCCGTCGTGGCCCAAGGCCGCCGATACGCGTGGAAGCTGATTTGTGCAGGGTCCCACCCTAAGCGGAGCGGAGTCACCGTCTCCGTGGGGCCCTGGTGCAGGGAGGAGGATGAGGAGGTTCCCGCTCCCTCGTTTAAGCCTCCCCCACCCTCGTCCTCGGAGGTGGAGGATGCAAGCGAGCTGCGCAGGGCATCTGTGGCCCAGCGTTTGCTCGGGGCCGCGAGCGCGAGCGCATCGCGGTCGAGTATCATTTGATCGTGCTCGTTGCTGACGCGGTGCTGGCCAGGATACCTTTGGGCGGTGCTGGCGTGGGCTTGCCAATGCGCACGAGTGCGGTTTGTTCCAGCCCCGAGGCCTTCGCCCTGCCTCGAGGTAGCATGTGGGCTGCTGTTTGCGCTGCTGCAAAAAATCCTCCCCCTACCCTCCCCCTCCTCCTCCTCCTCTTCCTCCTCCTCCTCCTCCTCCTCCTCCTCCTCCTCCTCCTCCTCCTCCTCCTCCTCTTCCTACTCCTGCTGTATGACCTCCCTGCCTCTCTCCGTGCGGGGTCCCGCGAGCACCCCGAGAGGGGGCCCCTCTGGAGGCCTGCCCCGCCTGGGGCCCGACCCTCGGCCTGGGCCCCTGGGCCTCCCCCCCCGTCTCGGCAGGCTCCTGCTCCGCTCTTGGTCGACGAGGGCCCCGGGCTCCGTCGCGCAGGCTGGTCGCCACAGGTCACCAAGGGTGGCACCCTCTCTCGAGGAGAGGGGAGGAGGAGAGGAGGAGGAGGAGGAGGAGGAGGAGCAGGAGGAGGAGGAGGAGGAGAGAGGAGGAGGAGGAGAGGAAGGAGGAGGAGGAGGGGAGGAGGGGGAGGGGGAGGGAAGGAGGGGGAGGGGGGGAGGGGGGAGGAGGAGGGAGGAGGAGGAGGAGGAGGAGGAGGAGGAGGAGGAGAGGAGGAGGAGGAGAGAGAGAGGAGGAGGAGGAGGAAGAGGAGGAGGAGGAGGAGGAGGAGGAGGAAGAGGACGAGAAGGAGAAAAAATGACGCCATTAACGTAAACTCTTGGCGTTCCGTTCGGGTTGTCTCGGATCCGCACCGGGCCCCCCCCCGGGCGGCGCCCCTGGCGCGCTCCGCGCGCCAGGGAGGGGGTCCCCCCTCACATCCAAGAAATCTGCGCAGAGCGCCAAACGTGTAATGTTTGTGGCGTTGTTTCTTGCTCTACTCTCTGCCTCGCTGTGCGGCCTCTGGCAAGGACCAGGACCCCACCAGGCTTCCGACATAACCGAGGCCTTCGCCCTCATGATCTGCCCGACCCCTGCTGCCGTGGGCCCCTTTGGCGTCCACTTCGGTTGTGATTGGGTTGCCTCGAGCTTCGATTGTGGTCGCCCAGCGACGACGGCGTCTCGGTGAGATGGCCTCTGGGGCCTGGGATCGGGTGGAGGACGTTTGGGGGGGTCGCTGTGGGCAAGGTCAGAGGGCACCCGCGCAGCTCTGTGAACAGCGAGATCGAGCGCGGAGCTTTCGAGCGATGGGGGAATCATTATTTGTGGACTTCGTGGCCCGCGAGGGCGCCAAGCTTCACCCCTTTGGACCACGTCGCCGAACTTCTGGTGGTCCTTTCCTGTCAGCTCGCGACATTTATGGACCATTTTTTGGTGCGGACCCTCCAAGCGCTGGGCCCCAAGATGGCCCCTCCCCGTCACGGACATTTTCGGAATGCGAGGCCTGACGGCTGACCTGGAACCTTCCCTGTATTCACGCGACCTTGCCCCGGCCGCCCGTGGTTTTCGGTGTGCCCGTTGCTTCCGCGTCGCTCGAGCCCGTGACGCCTCCGTGCCTTTGGCGTGCTCCCCTGGCGGGGAGGGGCCACCGTGCATGGAGCGTCGGCCAACACATGTTCTGCACCAGTTGCCGCGCCTACTCTCTGGACTGTGCCCAGTTCCTGGCCCAGGCTTGCCGAGGCGGTGTCTCAGCTGAGGCCCGCCCCCGTCTTGACGGGCTCGGGGCGGGCATGGGCCAGCGCACTGGGGCGCTTCTGCGGCCCGCGTCCCAGGGCCGGCCGAGGCCTCGCCCTTTAGGTGAGGTCGCCCTCGATGCCAAGCAGGGCGGCCTGCGCTGTGGGCGGAGGACGACCACGTCGAGAGCGGCGGCTAGCTCTCCGACCATGCTTTGTGCCGACGCTTCTCGTTTTTTGCGCGGATGTTCCCGAAACGTTGTTTCCTTTCCGCGGTTTTTCGCCCGAGTCAGCCTGCGCCGCTCCTCGCACGCTCCTGGCCGCGCCTGGATAAACAAAAAATACTCTCGTCTGAATGCGCAGGCCGCTCGGTCTCCGTCTTTCAGGTCCGTGTTGTGTGGGCGAGCTGTGTGCATGTGCAACTGTTGTGTGTGTGTATGTGTGTGTGTGTGTGCGCGCGCGCGCGTGTGTGTGTGTGCGCGTGTGTGTGTGTGTGTGTGTGTGTGTGTGTGTGTGGTGTGTGTGTGTGAGTGTGTGTGTGTGGTGGGCGGGCGGGCGGGCGGGGGCGGGGGCGGGCGGGCGGGCGGGGCGGGCGGGCGGGCGGGCGGGCGGGTTGGTGGGCGGGCGGGCGGGCGGCGGGCGGGCGGGCGGGGCGGGCGGGCGGGCGGGCGGGTTGGTGGTGGGTGTTTGTGTGTGGATTTGTGTGTGTATGTATGTGTGTGTGTGTTTGTTGAGGACCTCGCGTGTGTGCACGAGCTGTGCGCTGCTGCCAGCGGGGAGGCGCGGGGAGGCGCTTGGTTGCCTCTTCCTCGCCCCCCTCCGCATCCCCGCCGTCCTCCGCCCCCCCCCCCCCCCCCCTCCTCCGCCTCCAGGAGCACGAGGCGCTGAAGGGCGCATCGCGCAGGGGTGCCCGAGCACGCCGCCAGCCCGCCCCCCCCATCCCTCCCCCCCCCATCCCCGCGTGCGGTGGGGAGTGGGCTCTGCCTCGCCGCGGCGCCCCAGGCGGACAGCTGCCCGTCGCTCGTCGTGGGCGTTTGGCCGCCGCCTCGCTCGTCGCCCTCGTCGTCCTCGTCGTGGTCGCCGCCCGCGTCTGCGGCCTCGGCCTCTTCGTTGTCGTCGCTCTCGTCCTCCGCGGCCCTGCTGATCCCCCACTCTTCTTCCTCCTCCTCCTCCTCCACCTCCTCCTCCTTCCCTTCCTCCCATTCTGCTGCCCCTCCCCCTCCCTTCGTATCCGCACACTACGAACACTGCCCTCCTCTTTCCCCTGATCCTGTGAGGGAGATGCTGGGTCCTCTCCGTTTATATATATATATATATATATATATATATATATACAAAGCGCAGGGTGCCATTAGTTGTGTGTGACCCATATTTGTTTGCAATCCGATTGTTTCGGATGTTTCAAAATGGTGCTGCCACTGCAGCGTGGACCACATGTTCGGATCGGCGCTGTTCCCCTGTCATTGAATCTGGCGCTCTCGCCCCATCGCGGGCCATGTTTTCTGGGCCCGAGTCTTTTTTCATCATCGTTCTCACCCCACCCGTTTCGCTTCCTCCGCCTTCCCCTGCTCGTCCTCCTGCTCCTCTAACTCCGTCCACTCCAGCTCCTGCTGTTGTTCGTCCTCGTCCTCATTCTTCCCCAACTCCTCCTGCTCATTCTCCTGCTCTCCCGCCACCTCCTAGCTCCTCCTCTTCCTGCTATTTGCGCAGCTCCCCTTTTCTAAGTGTGGTCGGCCATGACACGCGTCTGCGGATACAGCAAACTTCAGCGCAATGCGAAGGGATGGGAGGGAGAGGTAGGATGTCACGCATGTCGCGAACGCACTTAGCTTGCTTCCCGCCCTCGTCTTTCCTCCACCTCGTCCTCATCTTTCTCTTTCGCTCCCCCTCCTCCCCCTCCTCTGCCTCAACCCTCCCTCCTCTTCTGTGGTGGAGGAGGGACGACGCCGAATGGGGGATGGTCCACGCGGGCGCAGTCGAGCTAGAGGAATTCCGGCGCGGGGTGGAGCTAGTGATTTGTGGAGCTTCCCCATAAGCGAAGCGGCTAAGCTCTACCGTAATTCCCAGATAGCTCCTTGTGGGAGCTAAGAGGCTTGTTTGAGTATCCTTCTCCTCCGTGTTGTCCGGGGTTCTTTTTCCTTGCCTCTGGGAGGCCCCGTGGCCTCTGGAGGCTCCCTTGCTCACTGTGGGTCGTCTCGTTCTGAGCGGTGCTGTGCTGGACGGCGCTTTCGATCGCCGCCCAGTTCAGGCTGTGCTGTGCTGGACCCATCTTTGGCTCAGGATTGAAAGACGGGTGGGGCTGCACAACACAGGAGGGGGGGTAGACTTGAATACAGGGGGAGAGGGTGAGAGAGAGAGAGCGGTGGATGGTACGTAGTGATGGACTGGTGCTGGGACTTCAACGGAGGCAGGTGGGCGTAGGAGGAGATCGGTATCGAACTGCCTGCGGCGAGCCCCGCCGGCGTGCCAGCGCAGCAGCTTCTATAGAGAGGGCCAGTGGACTTCGAGACCCGCTCCGGCGAGTGCCCCTGTCTGAATGGGTGCGGGCCTTCCGCTGCCTCCCCTTCTCCGTGACCTCGTTCTGCTCCTCCTCCTCCTCCCCCTCCCCCTCCTCCCCCTCCTCCTCCTCCTCCCTTCCCTCCTCCTCCTCCTCCTCCCTTTCTCCAGCTCCTCCTCCCTCCTCCTCCTCCTCCTCCTCCTCCTCCTCCTCCTCCTCCTCCACCTCCTCCTCCTCCTCCTCCTCCTCCTCCTCCTCCTCCTCCTCCTCCTCCTCCTCCTCCTCCTCCTCCTCCTCCTCCTCTCTGTTTCCTTCGTCTGTGTTCGTGTCTCCACATATCCCCTTTCCTTTCGGAGGCATCCAGGACGCGTCTTCGGGGCTCGCTTGGGGCCTCTTCGGGGCCCGCTGGAGGCCTGTTTGGGGGCCCAGTGGGGGCTCGTCGGGGGTCTCGGGGCCGTCTGGGGCACGAAGGCTCTACCGAGCTCTCCTCATGAAGAGGTGCAGTCGATCGGACGGTGGGGCCGCCTTAGAGCCTGCCGGGGGCTGTCTTGGGCCGCCTCGAGGGGTTCTCGGGTGCAGCCGTTTGGATGTGGTGTTTGGCCGTCTTGGAGCTGTCCATACGCCGAGACGAGCGCTGGGAAACAATCCGAGGAGGGACGATCTAATAGAGGCGTGTTCGCCGGAGGGGGAGGCCCTCGGATAACTGCGGACACCCTACCAGACGACTAACACGCATTCTAGCATTCCATTAACTCCGCTATCGAGTAGTCACGGTGGCGAAATGTGTGCGCCGAGGCAGTATATGTATACAGGGAGCGAGAGACAGATAGAGAGCTAGAGGGAGAGAGAGAGAGAGAAAGAGAGGGAGGGAGAGACAGACAGACATACAGACAGACATACCCACAGACAGACATACAGACAGACAGACAGACAGACGGACAGACAGACCGACAGATGGACAGACAGACGGACAGACAGACCGACAGATGGACAGACAGACAGACAGACAGACAGACAGACAGACAGACGGACAGACAGACCGACAGATGGACGGACAGACGGACAGACAGACCGACAGATGGACAGACAGACGGACAGACAGACTGAGAGAGAGAGAAAGGCAAACAAGAGGGAGAGGTGGGGAGAGGTCGACGGGAAAGAGAGAGAGAGAGAGGAACAACAAAAGCAATATTACACAAACGTAGAGGGAGAGAAAGAGAGAGAGAGAGAGAGACAGAGGAAGAAAACACGTGTGCATGAGGGAAAGGGAAAGATGAAGAGAGAGAGAGAGAGCAGTACGAAACATCAGCACCCAAGGTGCCCTGTACTTTGTCAAGCCAGACTGGATCGTGCAGTCCATCGCGGCTCGCGCCAGGTCCTTTACCTTATTTACCCCCCTCCTCCCCGCATTACTCTGCGCTATCGTGTCTGTGACTGGCTCTGCGTATGACCCAAGCGTTGGCTGTCTCGCTGTCTTGTACTAACCCCTTTCGCGCACTCTGATCCCGCTCACGAAGCCTTCGATGACCATTCCCTGTCTCCCTCGTGTCCATTCCATGGCTTATCATACCAATGCGTCGTGCTTTTCAGCGCAGGCTGACTTGGGCAAGGGCCGTTCCGTTCTGCGGCATGTTTTGCTGAAGCCGTGGACGGGCTAACGGCGATGTAGGTTTCGGTATTGTGGGAATGCATGGCTCGCGCATTCCTGCAATTCGTTATGTGGTTTTCGCTCGATCCACTCGCAGATTGGAAGTGTAGGAAAGTGTGGTTCGCGTTTTCCCACACTTTGGGCCCCCACACCACTGATAAGCAACATGAGGAGGAGGATAGTGAGGAGGAGGAGGAAGAGGAGGACAAGGAGGACGAGGACGAGGACGAGGACGAGGAGGGAGGAGGGAGGAGGGAGGAGGAAAAGGGAGGAGGAGGAGGAGGAGGGGAGGAGGCGGGAGGAGGGAGGAGGGAGGCGGGAGGAGGCACCGTTGAGCGACCTCGCCGTGAGCCCGGCCCCGGCCCAGTCGGAGTGCGCGGGGCCGGCTCTCCGCGGAGCCGACGGGCGCCTGGCCCGCCACTGGGCCCCTCGGCCTGGCCGCTGGGTGGGGCGCCCCCCCCCTGGCAGGTGGGCCCCCCCGGCCTGCGCGCGCCCGCGCGCACCCGCGGCGAGCTCCGCAGCGAGGCGCACTCCTGCGGGGTGGCGAGCACCATCCCCCGAGGTCCAACGCGTCGACGAGCAAAAAAACTCAAGGCGCAGGCTTGTCGCGGTTTTCGGCCTCTGGGCCCCCCTGGCGGCGCCTCCGGCGCCGCCCCTGGCGCGCTCCGCGCGCCAGGGAGGGGGTCCAGCGCAGATCCAAGAAATCCATGCGGAGCGCCACAGGTTTATGCTTATGGTGACTGTTATTATTCTGCGTCTTCTTCGTATTATTCTTATTGTTATTCTTCTTCTTCTCAATAATAATATTATTATTATTATAATACTTGTTATCAGAATAATAATAATAATACTTATTATTATTGTTGATATTATTATTATTATTGTTATGATTAGTATTATTATTATTATAGTTATTATTATTATTATGGTTCTTCTTCTTTGTCTCCTTATATAGGAACCCGCCTAGCTGCCTCGCAGGCGGACGCCCCTGCTGGAGTGATAGCACCACCGCGCTGGGCTTCTGCCAGGTGCTGGGCATCAGCACGGGGCTGCCGCTCGTCCACGGCCCCAGCGGCCCCAAGACTCGTCTTCTCCCGCCGCCATCTCATGCGGTTCATCATGTCGCATATGCTTGGAATCCTTGGCCGTCTCTTCATTGATCTTGACCTGCTTGGGTGGTGCTTGGCCCGTGGAGCGCCTGGGCGAGGTAGATCTGGGTCTTTCTGCCTCGGCTCCTTGGGCGAACGCACTTTCCAGCCGTCTACGTCCTTCTGTGCGCACGTCGGGAGTAGTTGACTTGGACTTGTCCTTATCCTTTCTTGGCGTAGGTGTAGGAGATGTCAATGATGCCTGTGCTTGTAATGCCTGAATTTGTCGCTGAAGTTCTTCTCTGGTATTATTTCTGTTGACGCTGACGTCTGTGAGCTGCTTCTGTATGGTGTTCATGGCCGTCTTGAACTCTATGAGTTGCGCCATGAGGGCCTGCTGCGAATGCTGCATACTCGCTAGCAACCCTGGGGTGGAGAATTCCGCTTTCGAATCCGCTGAGCCCGAGCACGGTGTGGCTCCAGGCGGAGTTCGTGTGGTAGGCGTACTTGGTGATCGTGTGCCCGCTGGTGTGCTCGGCGAGCGCGTGGTAGCTGGCAACTGCGTACGCGACCGAGAGGCTTCTCCTGCTGGCGCGAGAGGGCCTCCGTCGGAATCCTCCTCTTCATCTTCGTCCATGTAGTCTGCTGCGCGTGGCTTACGAGTGCGCGACATATGTGTGCGCACCTCTGCCTGCTTGCGCTCGTTGTTCTGCTTCTCCTCGTCTTCCAGGTCCTT
>CAUYUJ010005132.1:0-5000 GCA_963575745.1 Prorocentrum cordatum | reverse complement strand
CGCCCAAGGAAGACAGTTGAGGGCATGGCGCCCCCCAGATTCGTCACTCGTGAAGTGTTCTCGGTCTTCGCATCTACCCTCCACCTTCTCCGCGTGTGTACGTAGCCGATCCAGGTTTGCGTGCGTACCGTTGACAGAGAAGCTCTCTTGTGTAGGCTAACTCGTTCAGATGTACCTTGGCGTCCAAAGCGCATGGATGCAGGTGAAGAGCATCGCAGGCATCATGGAGAACCTGGCTGAAGAGATGCATACGGACAATCGTAAGATGCGCGACCTTTGGCACCTCGAAGACAGATTCTTTTCGTCTCCGTGCGAGCTCTACCACGACCTCGCGCAGTTGCCGCCCCTCTTCCGCAACTTGGCCCACAAGCTCCGCAGGAGCTCACATTTTTCCATTCTCTTCCTTGACCGTGACGGAGGGTTCCCATCACTAATCGTGACGCTTTTAATCGACATTGCACCGAGGCTTGCGTTGCTTTGGCGTTTCACAGGCCCCCATGTCCTTGTAATCCGGTGGTATGGTCAATTGTGCCCAGAGTCGCTATATGTGCTCTGAAACCGTGATGCCCGCAGGCTCCGAGGTGTTCATGGGGCATTGCCGAGCTGACAAACGACTGAGGCTTTGGGACTTGAAGAAGATCTTTTCAGGGTCTCTGGGGACATCCAAGGACCTCCAAAGTCCTCTGGAGGTGAGGTGCACGGAGCAGGGAGCAGGCGTGGACATCACGGTGCTTTCATTCGCTGTTGTTCTCGCCAGTTTCCTAAGCGCTCGGCCTCATCCCTTTCCGCCATCTCCCTGCCGCTGCACTTCCTTCTCTCCCTTCGTGGCCTTTTTGGATCTCTGGCGCGGAAGCGGACCGGTTCATGTCACATGTTGCATTGTTTTGTCCACCTCTTTTCATGTTCCTATACTCTCTCGCGACCGGGTCGTTCCTGAAAGCGCGCACTCTGCGTCTCTTCCGAATCCGATGTTCACACAAGCTGGGAGGGGGAGAAGACCTGTCCCCCCTCCCCCCCAAGACGGAACGCAAGATGTATATCTTCGGTCTCCTTGGCGTCCGAGACCGCCCCAGAAGCCCCGACGCCCCAAATCAACCTACAAGAGTTTGCAGACAGTCCAGGAGAGCCCCAAGACGGCCCAACGGGGCCCCAAGATGGCCCGACGCGAGCCACATGACGGCCCTATAGATGGCCCCAAGCTGCCCCCCCAAGCAAGCCGAGTCTTGATCTGGTTGTTGAGAGTGATGGGCCTGCTTTCCATCACCACCACCACCAGAAGTTGGAGGGGAGGACCTCCTCCTCCACCCCTCTCATCCTCCTGCCTCCTCCTCCTCCTCCTCCTCCTCCTCCGCCTCCTCACTCGTCCCTCGTCCTCCTCCTCTCTCCTCCTCCTCCTCTTCCTCTTTCCACCTCCTCCTCCTCCTCCTCCTCCTCACTCGTCCCTCGCCCCTCTTCCACCTCCTCCCCTCTTTCCTCCTCCTCGCTCCTTCTCCTCCTCCTCGTCGTCCCCCTCCTCGCCTCCACCCTCCCCCTCCCTCCTCCCTGTTCCCTCTTCCCCACCTCCTCCTCCTCCTCGTCCTCGCCCCCTCTTTCCACCTCCTCCTCCTCCTCCTCTCCTCCTCTCCTCCTCCTCCTCCCCTCCTCCTCCTTCGTCCCTCCTCCTCCTCCTCCTCCTCCTGTTCCTCTTCCACCTCCTCCTCCTCCTCCTCCTCCTCCTCCTCCTCGTCCTCGCCCCTCTTCCACCTCCTCCTCTTCCTCCTCTTCGTCCCTCCTCCTCGTCCTCCACCTCCTTCCCCTCTCCAACTTCTGGTGGTGGTGGTGGAAGACAGGCCCATCATGAGAGGCAGACTCTGGCTCGCAGCCAGGTGGCCCCGGCGCACGGGGAGGCCTCCGGAGCGGCGCGGGGGGAGGCCTCCAGAGGCCCCGAGGAAGCTCAGGAAGAGGTTTCGCGGTGCCCCCAACAGGGCCTTCGAAGGAGGAAGAGGAGGAGGAGGAGGAGGAGGGGGAGGAGGAGGGGGAGAAGGAGGGGGAGGAGGAGGAGGAGGAGGAGGAGGAGGAGGAGCCTCCGCAGCAAGAAAATTGAGGAGGACGTTGGAGGGTTCGCAGTGACAGGCGAGAGCGAGGGCAAGGAATCGTTTTTGGGACTGGGAAGGAAGCAGCTCTTATCGACGACGCCTGCGGCGAATCGCCGCCGCCCCCTGCCTTTTGGGCTCCTCTGTGGCCAAACGTTGGACCCCAGCTTGGCCAAGCCATCGGACCATGTGCCCCCCCCAGCCGTCTGGAAACTCTTGGGGGAACACTTGGAGGAGGAGGAGGAGGAGGGGGGAGGATCAGGAGAGGGAGGAGGAGGAGGAGGAGGAGGAGGAGGAGGAGGAGGAAGAGGAGTAGGAGGAGGACCTCTTGGGCCGTCTTGGGCTGGCGGAGGGCCGAACAGAAGCGAATGACAAAAGCCTTCGCCGATGGGGAATCAATGATTGTTGCCGCTTCGGGCCCTCCTGGAGAACCTCTTGGAGGCCTCTTGGGCCGTCTTGGACGCCTCTTGGGGGCCTCTTGGGCCGTTTTGGGCCACCTTGGAGGCTTCTGGGGCGGACTCAGAGCCATCTTGGACCCTCTTGGGCCATCTTGGAGGCCATCTTGGGCCATACGGACCCCAGCGCTGGCCGAGTGTGCCCATGAGTATGTGGGCCGCGAAGAATGCCTTGTGGACCAAAAAAGAATGCCCTGGTCGCTTCAAAGGAGGAGGTGTTCCCCGAATTGGCGCGGGAACCGTTCGGGGACCAGCTGACCGAGAACGAAGAGTATGAATTATGTGAGGCGTTTTCGGCGCCTCGTTGTCTGTCGTAGGGCCCTCTCGGAGCTGTCTTGAAATCGTCTGGGATCGTCATAGGGGCACTGGCGCAAACTTTTCAGGGACCAGATACCTGAAGACGAAGAGTATGAACCACCACAGAACATGATTTGGAACGAGAAAGATGACTCAGGGGGTTTGTTTGGGAGTTATTTTGGAAGTCTCGCAGATTGGCTTTGAGACTGCTTCGAGTCATGGTGGGAGTCCTCGAAGTGTCGGAGCCATGGTGGAACTCTCTTGGCCTATGTGGAGTCTGGCTTGGGCGGCCGCGCATGCTACTGCAGTCATCTTTGTGCACGCAGTGTGTCTGCTCGCCTGATGTTGAGTCATTCCGCGTAATTGTTTTTCCCGAAACCGCCTACGCATGGTGCGGAGGAACCTCATGGGATATGTGACATGTTCCTTTTGACGAGAATCCGTGCTGACGTACATTCAGTCCTACATACGCGCGAGAGCGTGTGCGAGAGCGGTGAAGAAACATTGAGCCTCTTTGGGGACGCCTTTGTGGCTACACGCGGGCGAGCCAGTTAGGAAGAGTTGTTGGCCTTGTTGGTACTCGGGCATTGCCTGCACGATCCAGTTTGGTACTCTCACGTGCGCTCATCATCCTCGTCCGTCGGCGCACGTGAGCAGTATCACGTTGTCATTGGTAGCTGTTTCGCGACTCGAGGAGTATCGTGGTGCATGATTATTTGCAGTTTTTTTCCAAATTGGTCTCATAAACATTTGGGGAACCAGTGCGTGCGCGAACACGACGAAGAACGGTCGGATCCTCTTGGGGGACGTTTCGGTGGGCAACCCGTGGGAAAGTGAGTTCGGATAAATGTGTGGCCGTCGATGTCTTTGGCACAGCCTGTTCGACCGATGTTGGTCTTCCCACGCTCGGACATGCTGCTTGGTCGTTGCACGCTTCGGCCGTCTTGGGCTGTCGGAATGCCGCAAGTACACTGATGCCATAATCCTTACACAACTGAAAGGGTAGCACTGATTCATTTGCTTACGCTACACCGCCGACCCCTTGGGGCGACAGCAATCGTCCCCCGCGCGGCCTGTCCGGACAGACTATGAGGCCCCTCTAGACACGTTTTGGAGCCCTTCTTTGGGCCGTCCTGCCGTTCCCCCTGCCGTTGCTTTCTGGGGCCTTCGTGGGGCGCCCGGAGGCCGTCGTGGGGCCTTTTGGAGATTCTCTTGGGGTGCCAGAGGTCGATCTTGCAGGTTTACCGAGCCGTTGTGGGCCTCGTGGGAACCCAAGAAGCGAATATGCTGAAAATGTACGTTTTCCCAGGGGAATGGGACGGCTTTTGCTTCTGTAGGCCTGCTTGGAGCGCCTCGTGGTCGCGTGCGCAAGCGTCTCGGACGCCCATGGGGCTGTCTAGAGGCAATCTTGGGCGGTTAAAACCGAGTCGTCCCCCGCGTGGGCCGTCTGGGCAGCCTTTGGGAACCCTCTTGGCCCGTTTTGAGGTCCTCTTGGGACCCTCCTGCGGCTTTCCTGGGCCGTTCCTATGGTTTTTGGAGCCTTCGTGGATCGCCCGGAAGCTGTCTTGGAGCATTCTTGGGAGCCCCTTCGGGTGACAGGGGTCGATCTTGGAGGTTTTTTCTCTTGCACAGCTGTGCTCTAAAGCTCGGACATATTTATTTTCGTCGTTCGTCGTGTCGTTCGTCCCCCTCGCCCCCCCCCTGTCCACGCTTCCCAGGGTAGCCCCCCTGGGCCGCGGAACCCTTTATTCTCTTGCACAGCTGTGCTCTAGAGCTCGGATATCTTTATTTTCGTCGTTCGTCGTGTCGTTCGTCCCCCTCGCCCCCCCCCTGTCCACGCTTCCCAGGGTAGCCCCCCTGGGCCACGGAACCCTTTATTTCGTCGTCGTCGTCGTCGTGTCGTTCGTCCCCCTCGCCCCCCCCCTGTCCACGCTTCCCAGGGTAGCCCCCCTGGGCCACGGAACCCTTTATTTTCGTCGTTCGTCGTGTCGTTCGTCCCCCCCCCCCTGTCCACGCTTCCCAGGGTAGCCCCCCTGGGCCACGGAACCCTTTATTTTCGTCGTTCGTCGTGTCGTTCGTCCCCCTCGCCCCCCCCCGTCCCCCTCGCCCCCCCCCTGTCCACGCTTCCCAGGGTACACCTGCCCCCCCCCACTGTCACGCTTACCAGGGTAAGCCC